>JAPMOB010205942.1:0-12513 GCA_029875015.1 Lepomis gibbosus | reverse complement strand
TATCCGCCGTACTTGTCCTGAAACCCTTCCAGTGGGGAGTTTATTGAGCTATAGCAGGCAGCTCGATAGAGAACTGGACACTCACACATTCCTCTGATTTCTTCTCCTCCTTAACACCAGTCCCGGCTAAGGCTTGCCTTTCCTGCTAAAGTGTTTGCAATTTTTCTCCTTTGCCTTTTTCTTAACTTTGTTCCCTTTAGTATCTCAGTTTCTTTCTTTCCTGTCCCATCTTTGCATTAGCAACAGCTTTAGCTCCCCTTTCTCAGTGCTTTTTGAAAATTTTTCTTCCTTACTCACCAGTATCTCCATGACTGCCACTGGTACAGCAAGGAGGCATAATCCAAAACATGACCTTAGGGCTCAGGTGTAATTTCTTTTTTGTGGCAAATTGCTAAATATTTTTAGTTGTAATTGAGCTATAAGTGATCTTGTGGAGAAAAAGTGTTTTCCAGTGTAGATCAGTCATTTGATCACACGTTAAAATCTTTAATCAAACATTTCACTGTGCAAAACGATGGGTCTTTGCAGTTAATGATTCTAATGTTTTGTTGTACGGTTGAATTGAGTGAGTTTGCACAGACAAAATGACAGTTTAAAACAAACTACTACATTTGTCTTTGATTGCCACAGTGTGTGCAAGCTGGCCAGCTGAATTTGTGGAAATTTTCACATGGGATCATCCACCACTAAAGTTATGTGTCTGCTTCCACCGTGACTCACAGGCTCTGACACAGATATTAGACAAATAAACCTTGAGTTGTATGTTGAATGTTGTACGTGATAGCAGTTTAAGAACACACCAGACATGAATTTCCCTAAAACCACACCAAGCAATTTGTTTCGTGAAGAATCTACTTAATGTGGAACTACAATTTTTCTGCGAACCTCCTGAAAAACTGACTTACATATATTGAAATCCTGGGATTTTAATGACGTTATAAACAGGTTTCCAACGGCTTCATGCTTCAGTGAGATGAGTAGGCATTAGGACAGTAAAAAACAAACCAAAATGACTGAGAATTTATGAGGAGCTCAACATCGCCCTAATGGTAATCTTACCTCCAACTCTTAAATTGCACAAATCATAAAAGTAATGGGTGGAAAATGTTCACTATCTCAAGAAGAAAACCTCCCGGTTAGCTCAGAGTGCTAAATTAGCTATTAGCTCCAGAGCCTAGGATTTAAAATGGTACAAAGTAGTGGAAGGTGATGTGTGTTTATGGCTGTCTTTTAATATTACCAAAGTTTTTAGGCTCTTTATCTATGCTGCTGATTGATACTTCAGAACACTCGTAGTTAATCTCCCATTACCTGTAGAGCTAACTGTCTATATTCTCAGTTAGCATTATCATTGTTACTAGCTGCTGTTTCTCACTAGAATTTCATGTGCCATGTTAATTAGCCCGTGCTGACAGGCCAAGACAGGCGTGTGGTTAAACATTCTGAAAATGTAAATATAGAGTCTCCATACAGTTTTTTTTGCATTCTGGACTATTTGTAAAAAAAAAAAAGTAACCCATCTGTTTGATCAAATATTAACTATTAACTATAATATACATTTTCAGGAAATTGTGGGCGTAGTTTAATGTTCAGCATTTTTAGTCTTGGAAATACCTGGTATTACTATTTCTTTTTCTAAATAGCATTATGGAATTAATTGTGTTCTTGTTATTTTGGGAGGGAATTTATCCTCTCTTTACCTTCACCTGCATCTCTCTAACCTCTCATCCTCAGGTACTGTAGGGTGCAGCTTGTACCTTGAGACTGTAATCGACTCACAAATGCTCATGCGCATTTGTGCATGCAGCAAACATACACACACATCACACACCAGAGCAACTTTAGCACATGAAAGTCTTAAAACAGAAGAGAGAAACATACTGCAACAATGCTTTGAAGTCTATCAGTCATCCATCTAATGCAGGGATGATTACTGTTCCTCCTCCTCTAATAGTCTGATTCATATCTCTCTTCTTGAAATTCCCTCCCATAAAGCCTAAGAGACAACTGCAGCCGATGTGGGAGTCATTTGGCTCCTTTCACAATAGCCCCAACGTATCCCAAACATCCAAAATTCAGTCTCCCTTTTGCATCAAAGCAATGCAAGAAAATAGATCAGATTGTTTTTAAAATCCCAAATGAGTTCTACAATCTTTCTGCAATCTAAAAAAACGCATATAGGCAAGAGCGCATGAACACACACAGTATGCATACATTGAGACACATGCAATAATTGCAGTAGTCAGTTATGGCTCAGTGATCTGTCAGCACATTGTGTGGGTTTTTTAGTTGCTTGGACAATGGTGCTACAATCCCCAGAGACAGAATTCCAAAGAAATGACCCCTAAAACACAAGAGTTCATTCTAATGGTTCCTGACGTGTGTGAACAACAGCAATACAGTCACAGTCAGGCTAGTATGTATCAGCAGATAGCAGATGGTTACACACATACTGTAAGCACAAAAATGTATTGCCACTGAAAGCGCAATTGAGTAGCCTAATATCAATAAAATACTGTGTCAAGATGCTCTGTTTGTAAATGGGTAGCCTTCAAATGAGCATTTCTAGGTAGTTTTTGTTGTAGTTGTTTACATTGTGGTCACTATATGTGTAATATAATATAAAGATATTGAGAGAATGATGAATGAAGATAAAAACAAAGCCACAAAAGACACATAGTAGGAGACCAGTTGATGTATAGAGAATAGCAGGTTAGGGATACTATTCTTCAGCTTACTCTACAGTACTTTCTCAAGTCTTATTTTTATATTTTTTTATTACTATAAATATAAAATATGAGAACACAGATGCAAATGTGTTTTGTATGTAGAAACATGGCTCTATGGGTGGCAATGTCAGCCGGTGCGTGCAGCGCTTGGGTCCACAACTATTGGATGAATTGTCATGTTTTCATGTCTCCCTCAAGATACACTGCAATAAGTGTTATTACAAAATGATTGCATGCTTAACCTCAGCATGTTAGTGCAGCTTTACCAAGCTGCTACCATGTCTTAGTCTTGTTGATACATACTGGGACACAAATAATGCTTTGATCGTGATTTATACAGTGTTGACACAACATTCTGTTGTGGCTGCCTACCTTCCATGTGTTTTGGGGTTGGCACCAAACAGGGATTTGTTCTCTGGTGTAGGCTCCACCATAGGGCAACTGAGAGAAGGAATGATGAACGGTGCCGCTGGGCCGAGGTAGGCAGAACTGAGGCCAGCTGTGTGGATGTGGTCCAGAATCACATAAACCCTGTCCTTCATCTCTCTCACTAATCACCCACTGGTTGTCTGGGCTGGAACACGACTGAAACATTTCTAACAAACCAAAAAAAGGAAATAACAGTTAGTCAGTAAATGAACCAGTTATGTAATGAAATTTCCATATTATCCTTATTAAATCATGATTAATCAGTGAATATCTTGTTAAGGAGAGGGCAGAAGGGAGATGCACAGGTGGATGTGATTGTGTGTGTACTTGCATGCGATTATGTTCATTAGTAATAATTGCATTCCACCAGTTTCTTTAGACAGACTAGAGCTGATTTCAAAGGTTGCCATGGTTTGACTGGGTTGCTAATCTTGAAAGTTTGACAGTTTCGTATAAAAACATTAAAGAAACATTTTGCCAATGTTCAACCACTTTAGAACATATCAGTCAATGGATGGACATGCTTGATTATTGGGACGACTGCAGTAACAACAAGCAGCATGCCCCAGATCAAAGCATCAAGGAGGCTGTGGCTTAACCAGAATAAGTTGATGCATGTACATAATCAAAAACCTATTTTCCTATACTTTTATATTAATTGTTAATATCAATAAATATGCTAAAAAAGGTATTTTCGTTTTTGCAAAACAGAATATATTAATCAAATCAGAAGTGTTTTGTGTCATGAATATTCTTCTTCCTTCCCTTTTGTCACTGAATGGGCAAAAGAGCATCACACACAGTGATTTGCTTGATGCTTTTAATTAACTCCAGATATTCAGACTTTCTTAAAGTTTTATCCTACAAAAGATGCCTGAAAAGGTCTAGCATTGAGCATCACTGATGCCATACAAATTAAAATATACCACCTAATTTTGTCGTTGAAGGCTGAAATAAAGGTGATGGGCCACAGCTGGAATGCACTAGAGAACTTGCCCAGAAGTGGGTAAGATGGGGAGAAGTTGTCAATAGCTGATGGTCCCAGGGGGAGCCAAGGGCACAAGTATGAGAGTAAGTAAGTGCTTCATATCTAAATTACAATATCTGAGTGCAAATTAGATGCCACTGCCACTAAAGTACTAATGGAGAAGACGTGCAAAATAGGAGACTTGTACATTTGCTACGATGCAGAACTGACTGAACACAAAGAAAAGGTAGGTGAAGAAAGTAGAAGAGTGTGTGTGATTATGTTCTCGGAGTCTAATTTCTGCCTTTCTTTTCTCCTTCTCTCTCCTTATGTGGGAGGCTAATTGGCAAGGCATATGGCTGCCTGGCTGTCCAACCATGGTACTAACAACTGCCTTTATTCTGTCGCCAACATTGCAGAATATATCTGCCATGGAATTTGCCAGGCAGTTCTAGGCACCGTGTAAAAATTTGTAGATGACGTGTATTGGGCATGAGAAAACAGGTTTTTGTCCACCTAGCTGCATTCCTACAAGAATGGTCATTTGGAACAACTGGTTTGTTTGTGTGGGTTTTAGCCTGAGTCTTTGTCTGTGGTTTGTGAGCTTCTCTGTTAGCCTGTGAGCAAGACATCTCTCTTAAATGACAATAACCTGGCTTAACACACTAAGAGTGTTTTATGGGTATGGCCACTCAACTAGACTTTTGTCACCCAGTTACTGCTGCTCCATTGCTAATCCATAAAGCGTGTATTTACAGTAGGTCAAATGGCTCAGGGTCAATATGTATCTGCAGGGATTATATTTGAATTTCATACCTTTGAATTTGCCAGCCCATACTGAACCACTCATTTTGAAATTAATTTATTAAATTATTTTATTAAATTTACAATTCAGGAGTGTCTTTGTCTGATTGCAGTGGCTGAACATGGAATGTGATTATTGTTGAATAATTTGTTTAACTGTAATTCTAATGCTAGCTTCCCAAATTCAAATTAAGTTTTCTAATTTTCCAGAGACATAGAGCATCTTGACACAGGTTTTTGGGTTTAACCACTTACTCGTCATCATTCATTATCTATGGCATATAAACATTGCAGTTCCCTATGGTTTACTTAAGTTAATGGTGACAACCACAAGCATATTTACCCAAAAGCAACATTCTGGTGTGACTGTTAAACGGTTAAATGCAAATCTTAAATTGAACCTGTGATCATTATCTCACGTCATACACACAGTTTGTGTGTGAAAGCGTTATAAATGAGGAATGTTAATCCACTGTTGGCAGCACTGAACAAGGCAGCTGCCTTCCAACTGTCACTCAGCCAATAAAAAGCTGAATCTCAAGTAAAAAGGTTTTTGGTGGAATATGAAATTGTAGCTCACAAGTTTTTAAATTCATGTAGACACTAAATCTACATTATTTCGTAATTTATTGGTTCGAGATTCATGTGATAAATGTAAATAAAGCCTATGCCAATGAATCATAATAGAATACTAAATACCTTGCATTAAAGTATTCTTTCTCCATGATATCACCATTGCAAATACAGAATGAAAAAGGAATCCATTAGAAAGACAGTTTTACTCTTTTATTGTCTTTATAGAACACATTTTGTATTGGTGGATAACAGCTTTAAATCACAGCCTTTAAGATTATCATGGCATCAGTCAGGGGACCAGATGTCCATTACAATACTTGATATTTACATTGTTTCTTGGTAGTGTGTTTGTTCTTTTTTCTGCTTCTATTGTTTTGTATTGTTTTGTCTGTCTTTACCTCTCCATTTCCAACAAACTATGGGCTTTCTGTGATGTGTTCCTTTTAGGAACACCCTCAGGCAATGGCTGCATTCTCACACTCGCACTACTAAGAACTGACTTAGGTTGTTGGAGTTAATCTCATTTAACTTAGTCTAAGACTCCAAAGGCATGAGGTCAAATTTTAGAAACCACTTTTTAGAACATAATTAACTATTCTAGATCAAGGCCAATCCTTTCTTAAGAGTAAATCCTGAGCGGGAAGCTGGCCCTGAGAGTTTTGGGTGTCCTCCCCTGTGGTTCATTATTGATTGTCTGTTGAATGGACATGCAACACTATAAACAGTGTGAATGTAATATGTAATATAATATGTAATATCCTGAACACAAGATACCACCACATTATGATTCCCTGGTTGTTCAACACATTATTTGTATTGTTATTCATTTCAATTAGTTTGACTTCATTTTAACCCAACAGAGAACTGACAGTAGAACTAAAGGCCTTCTGCTGCTCTGAAGATTTACAGATACACAAAGTCTTGGGGCCGCTGGAAGACAACAGTCTCACAGGCTCTGTGATCTGCCCTGTCATCTCTATTAAGAGGGATAATATATTATATTAAAAATCAGTATAAAGTGTGTAAGTACAGTTTGGGTCTTTTTTTATCTATCTGTCTATCTATACTATATGTCATCAGTTAATCAATGCTATCAATTTATTCAATTCAAATATACACTATTGGTTAATGTATATTTGAATTGAATAAATTAATAACAGTGACAAGGAACTTGTAAACTGTCAGAAGATGTTCTGTGATTTTGGTGTAGTAAAGGGTTGCATCACTAAGTGTTTCTGTTTAATGAGACTGTGTGTGTGCTTACTGCCTGTACAATAAGCGCCTGAAGGAATTAATGAGCACCTCTCGTCCACTGCTCTCCATAAATTGAAAATGATCACACCTTGTAGGGCTCACTGTGGTGGTACTGAGAGCTAGCTAAGTTCCTTCACTGAAAGACCACTTAATATATGTTGATGACTCCTGCAACATAAATTAAAATCCCACCAAGTTGTTGTCTTGTTGGTGTCTTTCCAGTTATGCTGGCTATCTAGAGGCTCATGCTAAAACCAAACTACCAGCTTCAGCCAAACTTGTTGACTTCTCAATCACTGCAGGCCAGTGAAAACAGTGGAAGTAATTGCTATGATCCTGGAGACAAGCAGTAGTTTCCAACAATAAAACAATACTCATGTACTTTGTAAGACACAGTCTATAAGTGTAAATTGTGAAGTGAAATGTTAAAAGATTCCCTGGGCTAGTAAGACGCTATTTGTGCGTCGTTGGGACATCTGTCCCACCTGAGCATGTTTTTCTGTAGCTGGACTAGCTACAGTAAACAAACAGCACTCGGTTCACCCTAATTATGTAAGTATGCTTGTTATCTTATTATTTTGAGACTGACGTTTGTTGTTGAGAGATTGTTGTAACCTTTGTTATGTTTACTATTGAAGACAGCTTCCTTTTTGTTGATCCAAGAAAAAGGGTTAGATGTTGTTTTAAGTGTCATTTTAATGTCCTCTGATGGAGCCTGAAAGTTGTACTGTATTTTTTTTTATTAAAAAAATTAAGTTAAGTTGTCTAGCTATAGTAAACAGAAAAGTTTACAATATTAAATAATTTTTGGTATAATATTTTAAATTAAGTATGTCTAATTTACTGCTCAAATACTAATTCAATTGGATTTTTGCAGCATGCTCATGCAATTAGTTTAACTTGTTTAACTGGAAAAAACTTGCACTATGTGTTTGCTTTTTTTAATGATTAACCGACTATTGATTGTCCAATAACAATCGAAGCAAGTTCCTTAAAATGTACGCCCTGCTGTCTGTCTGTATGTCCATGTTGCACACTTACACATATCCTCATCCACCTACATGGAAACAGGAAGTTTGGAGTATCATTGCTACGGATTTTCATCTGTGTCTGTGTCACAGATGAGAACACACATACACACATACTGATGTCTGCCTCATTAAAACCTCTCCCATAGATGTACTACTTTGTACAGCTCTCCACTCATCATCACCTCCAATCCGCTCAACCCTTGCCTCCCTTTGAGCGCCACTATTTATTTTCATCAAGGCCATTCTCTCTCCCCTCCTTTCCCGCTATCTCTCTCGCTCTCCCTCTCATCCACAGTGGGCTTTGTTGCTGGGCTGTCATGTATTGAAGCAGCTATTTATTTGCTTTTTTTCACCGCTAATTCTCTCTTATTGTCCCTCCTGGCGCCCCATTGCGTCAGGAACAAGGTCGCTGTGAGAGTTTTGTTCCCTGTGCTCAAGACATGAGTCAGCGAGCCAAGATAATGATGAAGAGCTCAGACACACAGGAGATCCAGCCTCTATCAATGATCACACCAGCAAAGTCTTCTTAACATACACTGCTCACACAATGTCATTGTTACAGAGTGTATCTAGTTTGTGTGAAGAGCTGAGGTCACCATTTGGGGTTGTGTTTTAAACCTGTGTGGTTCCTCTACTATTTGCTCTGATTCCAATCACTTAGGGTAGTAGGTTTTTGATCTTGTTAAAGAAATTAAGAAGCCATGAAAAATGTATTTTATATTTCAATTTGTCACTTTAGTTTCATCATCAATGTAAAGAAGCCCTAGGATAGACAAATTGGTTAAAAACAAGTTAGTCTGACTCACAGTCAAAACCAAAACACCTTCATGTGGATATAATTTAATTATACTTATAAGATACACTAATAGCAATGGAGAAAAACTTGTGTCATACACTGTTTATGGATGTCTTCTGTCTGTTCTTCAACCTTTATGAGGTATATTAATGTGTTACAAAAAGTAATTAAAACTGTAAAGTTGTCCCAAAGCTCTTAAAGTCCTCATGCTGCTGTTGGGTGACAGCATGTAGGGTAAGAATAATATGTATTTTTGTAGCCTTTAAAAGCCAATATCATTTTTAAACATAAACAAATAACATATATACACCTATTTGAGTTGAGTTGCTGAAACTTTGTTATTGATATCTAATGAAAATACTGAAAAGACAAACTTCATTCATAATTCTTAGCATTTTATAGTCTGCTGCTTGCTATCTATTGAATATCCACACGGTCTACTGGTGCAACCAAGTATGAAATTGCATTCCACAGAATAACTTCTTGCTTATATGGCATTTATGACAGCTTTTTTACAACAGATATGTGTGAATAATAAAATATTTGGTTTTAATTCAGTCATTTTCCTTAAGCAATTAACATCTTTGCATGCTCTAATACATTTGAAATTTGAGTGTCTCCACATGAAGGTACAAATCTGCATGATCATATACTGAAGTTATAAATTCACATGAAACACCTTGCACTCACACCTGTCAAATAAATGTGCTGACTGCTAAACTTGCTAGCATGTCCAAGGGTGATGTATTGCAGTCTTTTTGTTCTATTGAACTGTGGCAAAGCAGTCTTTAACTAAATTTAATTATACGTTGTAAGGCCGAGCACAGGGGAGGTTTAATACGCTTAGAAACAATGGCATTATGCTTAGACAGTGGGAGAAACACAAGCAACATGTGGATTATTAAATACAACTGGATTATATTCAATATATGGGTCTACTTCACAAGTCAATCAGATCTATTTTGTGACTTCAAAGAGTGGTTTCAGGAAAGGGCTGCAGACCGTGGATGAACATTCACTTTCACTTTTCATCGGTCAAGGGTGTGCTACCGCTGAGAGGAGGTTACCACAGTCTCACTTTGAAGTCAGCCCCCAGAGCAGACAATGTTTACATTCTTCCAGCACATTACTCCCTCCAGCCCGCCGCTTCTTACAGACAACTCTCCATTACACTGTACAAATAGGCACTAAACCTTAAAATACTGATAGAGCTAATAATGTTTTCAATAGCTATTATTATTATTAGTAGTAGTAGAGTAGTAGTAGTAGTAGCATTGTTACTATTATTAAAAGCCCAAATAGTTCATTTTCAGGGAAAGAAAATGTAGCGATGGACAGTTTTTTGAAATGTAAATCAAATTTAAGTTGTCACTTCCATATAAACCACAAGATGGTGCTGTATGCACCCATTCAACTTCTTATAAAAAAAGACATTGTTCATACTTGTATTTCCCTCTTGAAACTGCAACTTGTGCCCCCGCAAACAGTGATTTAAAAAAAGTCCTAAAACATTTGAGATGGCGTGTGTGTCATAAACTTCTAATGTCATTACTGACAAGCCATGACTCACACAAGTATGACCAT
This sequence comes from Lepomis gibbosus, assembly GCA_029875015.1. NCBI lineage: Eukaryota > Metazoa > Chordata > Actinopteri > Centrarchiformes > Centrarchidae > Lepomis > Lepomis gibbosus. The sequence goes on along the minus strand of JAPMOB010205942.1, from coordinate 2,343 downwards.
GTCAATTGCAAAACCCTGTGTACCTTGTGCATAAATCTTAATGTCAAAATAACACTGCACACTTCCACTATGCTGCGCACTGCGCAAGTGTGCGCTCCATCCTCTGAACGCAAGCCAGCTATGTGGCACTGCACACATCTCTGCTATTGCACACTAAACAGCTCCACACCACTGACACAACGTATTTTGCCTGTCTTTGATACAAAAAAGCATAAGCCTACAAAGCACTGAAATCTGTGATTGAAGTTTTAATCATGTTAAAGTCCTTTAATTTCATTTATCTAATACTTTTGCTTTCTATGATTATTTATGACAGACACTTTGTTCAACATTCTTTAAGAAAAATTACTACTTAGTCATCTTGGTTGTGACTCATCTTTCCACGAGGTCTTTACACATGTCCACCATCTTTGTCATATAGTTCATTCTGCCCACACAGTTTTCCCACTTCCAAGCCCCAAATTGGCACACACAAACAACTCTGAAAACAACATTCCCGTGATGCAAGATTAGAGAAGTTCACAGGGTTTTTCTTAATATATTCTTAATAATATCAGCTGACTAAAAATGAGGAAGTGCCTCCATGAGGAACTTTAAAGGTTTTCCCGCTGTGTCATTCTGATTTTTCAAAGCTGCACCCAAACAAACACAACACAACATGCCCACATGAGGAAGATATTTCCAAAGTGACACAGTTAAACGAAGGATGCTACCAGACTTAATGCAGCATTATAATTGTTTACAAAGTCAATTTCATGAGGTAATATTGGTATTATGAGAGGAGCAAATTCAATTCTATTGTAATCTATTGAGTGTTTTGGGGTTCTTTTGGAAAACGCGTTTGATAGCAACGCATACAGATGTTTAGTGTAATTATGTGGCATTGATTGTGAAAACTATTTGAAAAAAACATCATGTTGGAAAAAAATAGTTATGCGCTTACAATAATTAAAAACATTGATTTCAGATTCTGGAATGTAACAGTACATTTACTCAAGCAATGTACTTACACAATGCCACATTCTAATCTTACTATTACTACATTTCAGAGGGAAATATTGTACTTTTTACTTCACTACAATTGTGTGACAGCTTCAGTGACTGGTTGCTTTATAAATTAAGATAAATTAAGACTGTTTTGATTTTTTTTTCATGCAAAAACATGTCAAACATAACACAACTGATGACAGATATTCATTTTGTTATTTATACATAATCAGCGACAGGTTATGATGGTAAATATTACTGCGAAATCTTATAGAAACATTTGTCTGGGTTTAAATAGAAACTTAATTTGCAAGATATAAAGATAAGCATGAAAGTTCTCTCTGACTTCTCTCACACTAGTGGTTAGTCCTAATGTACAATGATTTATATCTTTATAAAATGCTGCACTTAATAGTTTGCTTGTCCTTATCTGCACAAATTGTATATTCTTAAATGTGGTATTACACCTTCATAGCTATGAACAAGAAATATTTGTATTTAAGACCAAAGATGTGTTCTTTATATTCACTAACGGTCCAGCCTGCCGCTAACGAACTTCCTGTTTAACCGGATGTTGCTTGTGGAGATGCAAAGGTGAAGGATTTCTTTTCCCATCACCAGGGCTTTGTTTATAAACTACACATTACGTCACATTACAACACACCTCATATTGCAGGATAATATTATTTGCACATTAGGGTATTTGGAAAAGAATTGAATCTCAAAATACTCAATTACCTGATGTTTGATGGCTTTGGAAGACAGGTCTTGTCGATATTGGCAGCTTATCTGCTTCAAGGTCCAGCTTCAAATGATCTATTATCTTAATGTTCGTGTTGATCTGCCTCCTATTGATGTTTAATCATTCCTGAAAGCATGTGCTAGTGAAAGGGCTCCATATTTAAACCAAGTCTTGTTTCCTCTTTTCTAGCTCCCTGGAGCAGGGTGCAAAGGGAAGCTTTTGCGTCAGCTGTCCCTCAAATAATCACAGATTCTGGTAAGTATCATGTAACATCATCAATTCAATTCAATTTTATTTATATAGCGCCAAATCACAACAACAGTAATCTCACAGCGCTTTTCATAAAGCGCAAGTCTAGACCATACTCTGAAGTTATTTACAGAAGCCCAACAATTCCCACCAAGAGCAAGCACTAGGCAGAAACCTCGAGCAGAACCATGGCTCAGGGTGGGCGGCCATCTGCCTCGCCCGGTTGGGGGTGAGGGGGAGAGAGAGAGAGCAAGAGAAAGAGAGAGAGAAGGGCAGAGAGAGAGAGCAGAGGGAGGCAGCCTACACAGTATACACACAGAGGTACAGACAGTAAATGTAATGTTGCTATAGACTGAATGAAAAAT
>JAPMOB010205936.1:0-21388 GCA_029875015.1 Lepomis gibbosus | reverse complement strand
GTTTTCACATGCATCACATTTTCAGGTCGGAAAATCCAGAATTCCGGATTAATTCAGAAAAATCACAATCCTGTATACAGTTATTATGGATGTGCAATTCATATGTTTACATTTTCAAAAAGAGCTGTGGTTGAACCCCTGCCCACTATACCGAAGAGTATGACTCTCATAAGATGTTGACTGGTTGATTTTTAGCCATGCTAGCAGGATGGCTGGGATGTCGGTCAGTTCGTCCACGACTAAAATATCTCAACAACTACAGGATGAGTTGCCATTAAATCTGATACACACATTTATGTCCTCCTTAGGTAGTAACTTTGCCGATCCCTTATCATCTAGTACCAGATTATTTTAATTTGTTAAGTACTTTGACAACTAATGACATTCCAGTCAGTCTCAGCTATACTTGATTTGTGCTAATTAGCAAATGCTAACACGCTAAACCAGTGATTTAATATTTTCTGTCATGTCTGGTTTCAGAAGCCGAAAAATGTTCTTTCATCTATAAAATTTGATCTTTTTATATTTAAAAATATTTTTAAATATATATTTTTATCAATCATTAACAATATGAGCAGTTGATATAAGCAAAATAATCAGGTTAGCAAAATAGTCTTTGTAGCATCAGAGCACTTTTGTGTATGTCACAAAATAAATAATATTCATGCAACTTTAGGTCTGCTCAACATCCACGCCTTATGCTAAATGTCAGACTCAGCACCTTAGTTTTGTTATTATGAGCATGTTAGCATGGCAACATAAGCATTTAGCTCAAAGAACTGCTGAGTCTCAGTGCAGCCACACAGATCTGCTAGCATTGCTGCAGACTATGTTTTAGTGTTCTGTCGAGGAGCAGCTCACAATTGGAAAGACTTAAAATAAATTGTGGGTGATGTTGAAATAGCTCCAAAAACATTGTGGAAAACAAAGAAAACCAAGTTGTAAATCTTAAGACAAACATAGATTTCAATTTGTGAAGTTTAACTGGCAGTGACATTACAAAGTCACAGTTTGACTGACAGCCGATGTGTGCCCTTTTGTATAATTTCCTAGAATAAAATGGTAAAGTAGGTTGATATTTATGTATACTTACTGCTAAAACAGTATACTATGACATTTAGTGTGTAGTAACACTCATTTCCATATTGGGTGAACATTAACATGCAGTATATGTCCTTTAATGTAATTTTTAAGTTCAGTTGAATGAAATAAAAACAGCCTTTGGTTGGACTTGTCTCTCGACTGCTTCTATGACAGAAGCAAGAAAGGTGACAAAGTGCATTGTTCCTATTAACAGCTACAGCATTAAATAAATGATCAATTGTAATGAAAGCTAATGTTTAATGTAACCTTCAAATTAATTACACTCTGAATATACCAAGCTCTGTGAAGAGAGGCCATGACCCTCATGGTGTAACAAAATGAATGTTCTCTCCAAATTTATAGGTGGGTCACATTTAACAGTTTTAGACAAATAAAACCTAATTATTTAGGATAAAGAGTAAAAGACACCTCAATTAGCCTACCAGCTATTGATTTATGCCTTTGGGAATCACTGAGATGTACATGTCTGTCTTAATTAAGCAGTGTGTAGGGATCTAATTGAAAGAAATTACAAATCAGCAAAGTACCAAAATAAGACACAGAAAAAGCATCCTGATAGCCGAGTTTGTAATGCCACACAATCGCTATATCTTGGATTTAAATCAGCCTGCATGTGTCTCCCTCCACTGTGAACTATTGAATAAAGGCTAAAGTGCCATCAAATTGTGTGCTTAAAAAAGAAAGGGGGCCAAAAGTAGTTCTGTCACTCTGGATCAACATGGATAGGAGATGGCTTCAGATAATGTTAGGCTGCCTTGAGCAGTGAAACAAAAAGGTCAGGATGCACTTAACCTCATGGGATGGGGACTGTCACTTCTCGACTCAAGTAAGGAGTAAAGCTGAAAGGGAGCACAGAGGTAAATAGTTGGATGAGGGAAAGTGAGTAGAAAGAGAGCGACAACTCTACTAACAAACAAAATTAGACCCCAGAGACCAACAGACACTAACCAAGTCAGGCCAAAGAGTAATAAGGTGCCACTTCAACATATACATATCAAGTCCAACAGATATATCAACTCCATATCATATGGTGTGCATTTGGCATGGGTTTGTTTATTCCTCTGCTGCCTTCAGATTTGTTTATGTGGCAAAGTTACTGTTAAGATGCAGTTTAAACAAATTAAGCATATACACTTACTTTTATACTTGATTCTTTCATTTATGTATGTTGCTGAATCCAAAGTGCATAGTTTACAGAAAGGGCAACAGGGTATGCAATAAATTAAATGACAGTGTAAAACAGTAGGCATGGTCTGTTGAAATTGCACATAAATAGTTTCTATTTCTAGTAGGTTATTGCTTATTTCACCATTTTAATTGTATTTTATTCACCTTATTTTTTTATTTTTTTATTTACTCAGTAATTAAATTGGCTCCCTTTTTCTTCAGTTGTGGGAAAGACTGATGTCTGTACAAAATTTCATGACAATCCATCTTGTAATTGTTGAGCTACTTCAGATTGGACCAAAGCGGTCGACCAACCAACAAACCAACCAACCAACTGGCCAACATGGCTAAAAAAATAGCAAATGTCTAATATTCTCACTCATTATTGCATTTTTGGAAATATTAGGCTGTATAAAAATGTCTCTTTAACCTGACAATATCTTTACCAAAAACCCAAATATCTAATCACTGTCTGAAAGTGAGGACATCCTTAGAGAGGAACGTTGTCAAATGCTCCTTCCTTCCTCTCAATAGTCTGAGAAAGAAGATCACTCACTCTTTGTCAACCTCTTATCTAGAGTACAGGGTCAAGGATGTGTGGAGCCAATCCCAGCTGGCATGGGGCGAGAGGTCAGGTACACCCTGGAATGGTCTCCTGTCCATGAGAAAGAGGATACATTATATAAATTTATTTTTAATTAACACAGTTGTTCTCAAGACAAGATAGAGGCCACAGCTGGCTCACAGTTTGATTAACAAGCACATATGCAATCTGAAAAGGTTTTTTCTACCTACCCACATACACAGTCACTTAGACTGCACTTCCATGTATCTAAAACCCTTACATACCTTCAGTGTGCGCTTCTCTTGTATACATATCCACACACAAAAAAACACCTCAATGTATATGATCGGAACATGTGAGATCAATTATTTAAGAAGCTCCATGAATATTTTACATTTCATGTCGCGTGCAAGACAGTCGTCAAATCATATATTACTGTGAAGGAACAAAAAAAACATCATAGAGTGGAATGAAATGTAAAAACAGTTAAATTGTAATGAAAGTAGCATTTACATTTTGGAAATTAAAACCGTAAACTTAACAAAGTCCTCAGTCCAGCACTAAGCATTAGGGATGTCCCGATCAGGTTTTTTTGCCCTCGAGTCCGAGTCCGAGTCCAAGTCATTTGATTTTGAGTATCTACCGATACCGAGTCCCGACCCGATACTTCTAAAATACATAAAGAATAAAGACTAGCGAAAAAACAGATCCAGGATGTTCCTTGTTTTTTATTTAATTCACCTTATTTTAACATTCAACAGGCATGTAAACAAATACAAAAAAAAAAAAAAAAAAAAAAAAAAGTGCCACAGTGTTTGCAAAGCACATCTATATATACATATATATACATTTATATCCGAGTCCTGATCGGGAGGTAACGTCCGATTCCAATCGAGTCTGAAACAACGTGATCGGGCCCGATTTCCGATCTTGTGATCGGATCTGGACATCCCTACTAAGCATAATGGGAAATGTGGACTGTAATACTCTCAGCACTGTGCAGCACATGTAGCAGAGTGCAGTTTGTTCATCTCAGCTGAGCAGACGGTGGTGGAGTCAAAGGTTGTGCCTTCACAGCAAGTTGCTAACTAGTTTGTGAAATGCCTTGCCGTAAAGTTAATAAACAATGAACCCATCATTTATTGCTTTTCAAAATAACTTTAATATAACTCACTCTTGCTGCATCTGTTTGCTGTGTTAGCGAGGGAGGAGGCAAGCTTTAGTTTGTTAGAGACCGTAACATAGCAGATTATAAGGTAAGCATCAGAGCATCCCTTCATCATTCTACAGCTCAGCAGACGACAGTTTAAGTCTGTTGGGTGTTGACTTTGCGCCACGTTGTTATCTAGTTGGTGAGATGCAGGAAAGAAATAAATAGCATTCCCAGAGTCACACTCACCATTTCCCCTGACCGTTCATAGTAGAAGCACTGTTCGTCTACTGACTTGGAAGGAGCGAACCGTGAGTTGTTTGTGACTGTCACTATTGTGACTAGTGGGATTAAATGGGTGCAGTGCCAAACATTTGTCTCCCCCTTCTGGCAGCGAGAGTAATTACACAAACACTGTCGACACATGCTCATGATGTCCCACTCTCCAGGCATTTCTATAATTGGTTGAGAATGTATATGTCAAATTATTTTACCAAAGGTAAAAAAAAAAAAACTTAAATATTTTTTAATAAAGTTATTTGTTTGAGAAAGCAGCCTTCTGCGTACCTTTGCATAGTTGAATCGGTGCAAAACCGGTGCAGAGCCCACATAGAAAAGGTTTATTTGCATTCCATCTCAAAAATTCACTGTATTGGCAACTAACCAACAGTTTTTCCACACAAGCCGAGAAGTCATATTTTATGTATGGAGCCAGAGCAGCAGGAGTCTCTAAAAACATTTGTTTAAAACATGTATGAGCTTCAGACACATTGCTGTAGACCACATTCGTCTGAGTTTCTTTTAAGGTGCCATGGTTTATCTCATCTAAAACATGACGGTATGATGTAAACTATATTGCAGCATCGTCACTACTGTAACTTTACCAGGCACCTTTATGCCAATTATGCAATTTACAGCCCAGTCTGAGGCTTTGATTTTGACAGGATGGTGGAATAGTGTTTTGCAAGAAAGAGTTAAAATCTGGGAGTACAGGGATAAAACTGAATATTTGCTGATTCCACATGAAGCTACATATTGGACTGAAGGCAAGCAAGAAAATTCACTCAGATGCAACAGTGTTGTGCAGCAGCAGCTTATTTGGCAGGCCAGGGGAATAAAAACATGATAAATAGCTGTAAGGGCAGATTTCATAAGTGAGTAAATCAGTATAAAAAATGTACAACTTAAACAATCTTTCTCTCTCTCTCTAGTTATCTTCAAGCAATGCTCACTCACTTTTACCAGATCACTTTTCAGTATAAGATATTGGTTGTTTGGATGTTGTAAACAAATTCACCAAGAATCAAATAAACCCAGAAGCAGGAAATTGTAGTTAGCAAAGTTTGATCTGTTTTTGAGATATTCAAGACACCCACCAACCAAACATTTGAGTTTAAATCTAGCGTTGTATTTGGTTTGTGGTTTGGAAGAGTTAGTTTTTTTTTAATCACCGGCAAAAGATTTTGGTTTTACATCCATCATTTCCCCAAACCCAAGCAATGGTTTGCCAGATCAAACAACATTTGTGAAATTTAGAGCAATAGAGGCTGGACCCTCATTATATGAAGTATTTAGAGGGGAAACATCATCCATAATCTTTCTAGCAACACATTGTCTAACGATCTCAAATGACAACCCTGAAGATATTTTATTTTGTTGGATTTCGTCCTTCACTGCAGTGAGATGTTCAGATATGTCAGTGCTTTGAGTTTCAGTAAGTCATTAGACTGTTCTAGAACATTTTTGTATTCTTATCCTAAATGGCTCTTAGGTTTGCTCTTACAACTGTTCCAAGTTGGATACACAAAACTCTTGTTTCAGTCTCCTCCTCCTCCTACTAATACTATTACTACTATTACTACTTCTATTACTACTAAAAATAATAACGATAATAATAATATGCTTTACATGGTAAACCCAGAGCAAAAACTATTCAGGACTGCAATGAAATAAAATCAAGCAATTACAGCAGTACAACATAAAATGGAAATAAAATACTCAAATGTATAGAAAAAATACAATGCACAACATTTAAATAAATCAACAAGACACGTTGGAAGTAAAGTGCTGTTAATGACGAGGTTTGTAAGATTTGATCATTAGCATGACATATATATTGCAATACAATACGTGTTTGGGTTTAATTCACAGAAATATTACCATATAGTAAAAAGAAGATCTTCACATTCTGAAGCTTAGTTATATAAGTTGTTTTAGTTAATTTCAGTATATTAATATTAATACAACTGCAAATTCAGATTATGGAATTAAAATTTGGTCTGGACCACTTGTGAAATAATGTTTTACGTTACCATGACACAATTAGCCTTTGATATTCTCTTCTTTGGGCAACATTGAGGTGCTGCACAAGAAAAGGTCGGGAAATTAAAGGTGACTAAAGGTCCCCGTAACATCTTGGTCACTGAGGCTTCAGTAATTAGTCAACACATGGCAAGTAAAGCCTTTCTTAAAGGAAATGGGCATTCTCTATGGAAGAACAGATTAACCTTAGAGACCCCTTTTGTGAATACGCCCGGTGAATACGAAGGTGGGTGATTTGTTTGGGGGTAAAATGCTCAAGAGCTATACCATAACAACAATGAAAGATCCTGAAACTGAAAATACCTTTGTGTATACATGGACAGGTTGACATGCACTCCATAAAGATGAGCTTTGATGTGCAGGTCACACAATACAGACACACAAAGACAGACTAATGCACAAACATAAGCAAATATGAGAATGGCTGCCATAACAACTCTGCAGTGACCATGTGTACTGCTCACAACAATGTTAATCATGCTGAGGAGCTCCTGGCAGAGAAAATGTGAGTGAGGGGAGAGAAAGGGGGGCGGGTGGAGGAAAGACACAAATATAGACACACACACATGCATACGCACACACAGCATAGAGGTTGTCTGTTCCAGTCAGTGATCTGTCTACTTTGGAGCAGATGAACCAGAGTTGAACCCAAATGGAATGAAGCATGGTGATCATCTTAATTTAATGGCAAAAATCATTGTTCAATCTAAGTTATTTCAAAGTCTGTGGATCCAGAGATGGGCAATGAAAGAATTCAAACGTCTTCCAATTATTTTCTGACTTTATTTTTTTTATTCATGTTTTTTTCTTTGACTGGAGAGGATGAGCGACAAACTCATTTTAATTATGAATGCATGTACTTTGATTAACATTTTGCACAAAGTTAAAACCAGTGCCTTAGCCACACTACAACAGTGCTATTACCCTTAACGTGCTGCTCTCAGGTCAGAGGTAAAATACTAAACACCTGGGACTGCAACAAAGGAAATATATCACTGTCTTAATGTTTCTCTGCAATTAATGAATACAAATTGTAAAAAGGAGACATCAGATCTGTGATCCTTATCTCATAAAAACAATAAGACTCTGTAATGAAAATATTTCATTAATTATTCAGAAGCAATAGACGGATCCTTTCCTTGCAACATCATAAGATCTCAGTACAATGACAAACTGTCTTGATATATATTGTTAATACAAAATATATCCATCTAACACTAAGATCTGGCAATATTTTTACAAAGATGAATTACATTTCGTTAGAATCCCCCTTTAAAGGAATAATACATGAATAAAAATATATTAATATTAATTTGGTTCACTTTGTTTTAACTTTGCATTCTTATCATGTGGTGAAGGTTTTCCAAACTGTAAAACTACTGAACACACCTTATTTAGAGATTATGGAATACATGTTTTTTGGCCTTCCTGTGAATTAATGTCCTATAAGGTGTCTTTACTATGGACACCACCAATAGCCATTTCAGTTGCAGCCCGAATTATATTACATTAGAACTTAGCCATCACAGGTGGGCTGCTACTGCACTGCTGAGTGGACAATCCAACCACAGTGATCAGTGATCCTCCTACGCTGTCCAGCGCAAATAAATACTTCATAGCTCTTGCTCCTTTAGGAATAGAAACATGTTGTCAGACCTACACTGCAGCAGATTTGTTTTTTGGACCAAATCTTTGATAAATTCTGATAGTAAAATGTCATTCTGGGGTGTTTCTGATGCTCAAAAAATATATAATATATATGTAAATATAACTATTTACATCTTCTCCTTTTCCAATAATTGTGTGTGGGAAAATACTTTTTGGGCCAATGTGTGTCACATAAGTAACGCGGAAGTTGCAATACCCTTTTCGGCCAGTACTCCAAAATGACTTCATAGCCAAGCTCTGTTCACAGCAGAGCTTTGAGCTAAACCTAAGAGCTGGATAAAGATACCGTTTAATATTTAAATCACTATGTTAAAGAGCTCAGTGGTCGATGACTGGCTGTCAGCCATTAGCATTGTCCATCAGCTCAACCCTAACTGCAGGCTGATCAGTTAAGGGTGATGGGAATGTCATTAGATTTGCAGTAATTTGATCATACAGGATAGTACTGGGAAAATGGAAATTTTGACCTGATGGTGGCGCTAGATGGAAAGTTAGGGATTCACCAAAGTTATTATAATTCATTCTTGAAAGTCTGTACCTAATTTTATGGCAAATCATCCAGTCATTGAGCCATTTCACTCAAAACCACAATTGTCAACCTGGTGGTGGCAAGAGAAAAGTCAAGGGATCACGGAGGGGAACAATGATTGTCTGTATAACATTTTGTGCCAAAGTACAACTTGAGATATTTTATAGGATACGTGCCAATTTCACCAATGAAAAGTCACCAAAGAGGAATCAATCCATCAAATAGTTGAGATATTTCAATCTGGACCAAAGTAATGGACTGACTGACCAACCAACCAACTATTATTACCATCTGTAGAGCTACGCTGTTAGTATGGATAAAAGCTACTTGCTCATTGGCATACACACACACAAGTTACAGTACTTAGACAGTGTACGTGATTGTAGTAAAAATAAGAATATTCAGAATATATCACTTAAGCAAGTTTCTTTTCTTGCTATGCACCCTCCACAGTCAGATAACAGGACTTAACTATCCTGAAGAGCTGCTGCTCCCTTCCAGCCAAGTTGTGCACACACTCACAAAAAACACACACAGGCAGCCTTCAGATCACTGCTCTACATAAAGGGCACCAGAAATCCTCCAAGAATTCTCTCTCTGCCTAAGTTTGCCAAAAAAATTATTTCATCCCAATTTCCTGTCTTTGTAAAGTGCTGCCATACAACCATGGGGTGATATAAAATTGTTCAGCAATTTCCATACTCTGTTGATGCTGTATTTCCTGCATTAGTGGGGAATGGCAAAACAAATATTTTGAAATACACCATAAGGGCTTATTATGCTAATCCATACCTGGCATGATTCACATTTTACATTTCCGAATCTGTGCCTTGAGCCACAAATTTTCAGTGTGATTAAATGTTTTAAGCATGAATTAACAAAACCTTCATTAACAATCTGCAACTCCCACACATACAGTAAAGTCCAATTATGTAATTACCCATTCAAATAGCTTTTTATTTACAGACAGATGATTGATGTATAAATGCTTCATATTATTCTTCCCCTGTTGATAGTTTATAGTTGTATATTCAAAACTGCCAATACACAGTGACATCTTTTCCATCACTCTGAGGTCCTAATGTCAAATGAAAATTTCTACTTCTGCAAGGCGATTTTGAACTTCATTCAAGTGATGGAAGCGCTCCAGACATGAAGCTGCATTTCTTTTTCTGTGGCGGTCGAGCACATTTATAGGTCAAGTTGGATGGTATCTGATTTGAGACACGAGCACAGCCTTTTATCAATGTGGAAAGGCTGGCCTTTCTGTCAACCTCTGTCTCTGTCTTCAGCCGCCTGTATTCGTCAGATTAGCCTGGGCAGCTGGTTCATTTTGTGACCCGAGCAACTTCACCAGTAGAGAGGAACTGAGCTGAGGCTGAGGAGATAGGATGAAGAAATATGAATAGGACAGAGAGAGACGAGAGAGCCTGAGATAGTCAGAGGTGCAGAAGAGGGGGTTCAGTTCTACCAACCCGTTCTCACTCCCAACGCACCAATATGGCCGGTGTAGATACACCTTAGTGTCATTTCTGGATGCACCCGTCTATCCTAATGTTTTGATGTGCCATTGCCAAGTATGGTGACATTATACTAAAGAGCTAGAAAAGATTCCTTTTGACTTAACCAGTTACAAGCCTTCTTCCAAACTACTTTTTCTCAGAAGTCAAAAAAGACAGAATGAAAAGGGGAACTCCATCGATTTAACACATCATCGTCTGTAAATAGTATTAGTACTACAGCATATGGGAAAAAGTTTAAGTCCTTCTGGGGAACTGTGCAAAATCTGAATGCCTCAATTAATTGGGGCAGAAGAGTCTGAAAATTGGGGAGGACAGGAGGAAAATCAAATTATGGCCTCATGTTATTTTACACTAGTTGGCTATTTATCTGTACTTTCTTACATTCAATGAAAAATTAGGCAGTAAAACAATGGCTTAACAACTATTTGATTCATTCCTGTTGTTTCCAGATTTAACATCAGAGCCTAATACAGAATAGTATTCATCAAGAGTGTGAGATGTAACAAGAAGCAAATGTTTAACACCTGTGAAGGAAAGTGTGGTGACTTATGATGACCACACCACTGGTTAAATCCAAGCTGGCTTGATTTCCAATGAGACAAACAAATCTTACTACCTATTCCAATATTTTATTCGCTGTGTCCACTACTACGAAAGATACCTGCTCCAGAGGAAGTGGCCAGTTAAAATAAAGAACCGTTTGTTATTTATGAGAGAGAGCGAGTAGTTTGCAAGTTGCACGTTATAATGTCGTTCCTAATATGCTATATGAACCTAAAACTTTACTGCCCACTCATCATCTAATACAGTGGTAGAGAATTGAAGAATTGAATTGAAATTTGCGAATTATCATTGGACCAACACAATGTCTTTATTCTGGTTGTTGACTGGTTTAGGGGGACTCAGTTGGAGCATCATTTTTAAATGTTTTGGCCAATAACAGATTAGCATGAAAAAAATGTAAGTGCATTAAATTTATATACGAGATCCCACCCTAAGGAGGACAGCAGGAGCCCTTCCTCCTCTTCCCCCAAACACCACTTCACGCAGACTGCCCTTTACCCTCACACCTGCATTGCAGGAAGCATTTAAATCAGAATTTACGATAATGGATTTTTTTTTCAAAAAAGAGAGAAAAACTATTTTATAAAATGATGCTGAGATTTGGTAATGGTTTATTTTAATATACCAGCCTTATCTGCTCTATGGACCAGCCAAAGAAAGAAAGAAAGAAAGAAAGAAAGACTTCTGTTTTCCACTTCTCATCTCTGCTTGAGGCTAGTGGCTCGAGGTTACATTAACCACTATTAGCATAACACAACACGAATCGCCAGCTGAACTGTCGGTGGAGAAGTTGCATTTTGGGTCGTGTAAACACAAGGTTTTGACATGAAAGAAGAATGCATGGAATAAAGAAGAAAGACATTTTTTAAAATTGACTCCTGTATCTGACAATATAAATGGAGTGCAATGCCAAACTGGTTGAGTACTCTTTAAAACAGTTAAAGTTAGTTTTGTCTTCACATTTGAAAAGACAAAAGTCTTGTCATGAGTTAGGTTAGATTAGATGTCTCTCAGATTATCCACTTTGCACTTAGATTTAGAAACATACATTGGCTGTTACATAAAAGTGTTTCTTCCCCTTCATGTAAGACAAAATTCTAGCCAGTAAACAAACAACTTCAAATTAAACACTGAACCGTCTACAGTGTGTCAACCAATCAATCGCAACAAATGTTGGTGAAAGAAAAGAAGCATTTGTGTTACATTATTGATATTATTTAGTAGTTTAAATTGATATACTGTTTCAAAACTCTAACTAAAATTTTATAAAAATAGAAATGCATGTTTGCAATGCTTGCAGATAAATCTGATTATTAATGTAGAGACTCTCTAAAGTCTGAGCCATTTCCTCTTCCAGCCTTTTCTCTCTTACTCTCCCTCCCTTACTTGTTCTTTTAATGTACTGACAGCTGCAGCTGTGACACAGCTTTTTTATACCCCTTTCCTCATTTTTTGTATGTGATAGATAAAGGGAAGTAAAGACAAAATAAATATTAAAGAAAAGTCTGACCCCCACACAGAGAGGATTGTGTTACATTGTTGACATGTCCCCTATGGTGTAAGAGTGATCCCTTCTCTCACTGCACCAGCAGAAGAAATAAGACCTCGCTGCTGCAGGAACCTGAACTTCTGAGATCATTTGAGTCATTACAACCCCAGACTGACAAACCAGAGTTTAAAATTTCAAGTGAAATGACAGCTGTAGCTGTAGACTGTCAATCCCTCCCAGCAGGAAGAGCCAGTAAAAAGAACAAAAAATAGTTGACAGCAGGTAGTGTATGAGGTACCTTAGAGAGCAGAGGGTTTACCCTGACCCTGTACATATCGCATTGTAGACTAACTGGGGATTGTGTTGTGTTTGACACGGTGTTTGTGGGTGTATGTGTTGATCTGTGCCTGTCCGTGCAGCCATGCGTGGGAGTGCTGATGCTATTATAAAATCAAAAAAAATCTGATCTATTTCGCTGTGTATAATGGTTGTGGCTTGATATTCACAGGATAACATTTGAATACTGCTCAAACTACCAGCAACTTAGCTCAAGTTATCTTACAAAATCTTACTTTCATAAAATTAAGTTTATTTTTCATAACTTTGACCTGATTTCAACATGGACTAAAGGTGAGATCCACTATTATGATGAAGCTGTGTGCCTGACATAATTTAAACAGATAGTACAACATTTTGGGAAACATGCATATTTGCTTTTTTGCAGAGAGTTAGATGAAAATATAGACCACATATATGTCAATGTAAAGCTGGAGCCTGAAACTAATGCCTTTAGCATAAAGACTGGAAGCAAGGGGAACAGACACACTGTTTGTATCTGTTCAACAAAGTAAATTATCTGCATCTTTTGCCGTACTTTGAATGAGTGGGGCTTCACCAGGACATGGACGGGACTAACTGGAAGTTATTAAAGCCTGAAATTGTTATGGGTTAGCCAGCCTTATTAGCCAGCTGTCAGATTTGAGCTTCAGAGTAATGTTTTTGATTACAATAGTAAGAGAACTTCTTTTAATAAAGGTTCCTATATTTGTGGTTTATTAGAAAACAGTTGTACTCTGATAATTCAGTCAAAAACAGTCAACCAGTAACTCTAAAGCTAACCAATTAACACATTATATCTCACCTGTATAATCCATACAACTACTGAAGTCTAAAAACGTCATGTGGTTTCATGAAGGGTAGTGTGTGGGCCCCATGAGCCAGGCTAGCTGTTTCTCCATTTCCAGTCTGTATGCTACGCTAAGCTAACTAACTGCCGGCTTCACCTTTACATTAAACTATGTGAGAATGGTATGATTTTCTCATCTAAGTCTCTTCAAGAACAACTCCTTTAAAAAGTGGCCCTATTTTAGTGTTTAAAACAGCAAACCTTGAGATCTAGTAATATGTCTGCCATCCAAAGCCGCTTTTTAGTCAACACACAACTGTTGATGCAGTTATTTCAGTTGCAGATGCAACGTTACGATTCAAATGTATGTTTTTGTGCATGCATGTGTGCAAGCAGGTGGAAAATACACGTGTGTGACGACAGTTGCTTTTAATGTTTTACAACCATCTGCCAGATAACAGCGCTTACAGGCTTTTCTTTAGTCCTGCCTCTATGATATGCCTTTGTCTAGAGCCCTCACAGACAAAAGGCAAGCAATATCTATGGTAAAAATCATATTATCACCTCAGTCCCAGCTCAGGGCTTGGAAAAAAAAGCTGGACAACAATGAATCAGCAAAGTATACCGTTTAATTAAACACTGAATCAGTATGGGGCTAATTCGCAACTTAATTTGAAATGGTTAATGTACACTTCAAACTAATCTGCATTACCTCAAATATGGAGATCCCAAACCATATAATACTATTGAGTGTTAAATGTGCTAGCATTTACAGTATGCATGTGTGTACTTTCTGAGAAACAATGAAAAAAATTTTCCCATGTTTTGTGTTGTTTTACTGTTTATTTTAAAGGTTAGCTAATTTGGCGTTAGCATATTCCGCGTCTATGTGGCTAGCAGACGCTGCAATGTTGGACTAACATTGTAATCCTGAGTGACAGTCAAGAGACATTGTGAACAGTAAGCCTCATTTGAAGCTCACTAACTAATGAACGTAGTGTGTCGGATGCCTGCAGCTGTTTTTCATGTTGCTTTTGGTGGACATTTATTTATAATGTTAGTACAGCGTAGTGGTTAGTTGCTGACAGCCCATACTGCTCCACACCGGTGTGTGTGTGTCTGTGTGTGCGTTGCTGCAGTATGTAAATTGACTTGAAAGACATGCCCTGAAGGTAATGATATATCTACGTGGGAGAAAGACACAGTCCAACTCCAAAAATGAGTTTGCTTGGCAATGTTGTTGACTACCACCCAGCAGCTAGCTTGCTCCGACCATAAAGCTGCTGTTAGCGGCTCGCTGTGCAGTGAGGGAGAGATCCATAGACACTCTTAAGATGCTATATGGCACCAAATTACTTCACTGATGCGACAGAAATGCGATAATACAGCAGACCACGCTGCTGAGCCAGCGCCAAAGGGAATGTGCACGATTCTGAAAAGGCCTTTCATTGCTACAATGAAACAGAGGTTAGTGTGGTGGTGAGAGTCAACTGAAACAATGTGTAACAAGGGAGCCAATTAACAGACATTATGTTTGTTTCAGACCTTAATGGTTGGCATAATTGTTCTTAATGAAGTTGTGGATTACAAGCGACTAGTCTGGCTTTGGCGATAATAAAATGCAATGGATAAAAATTAACTTACCTTCATATTCTCTGTGTTATCTTGCACTGCACAGGGAGCTATCTAAAATAAAGAAAGATAAGTACACATACACACACCAGCGCAAGGGGAAACAATGGAGAACACAGAAAATGACAATAGACACAAACAAGCAATTTGTGTATTTCTCAAATAATTAAAAATTTTGTTTTGTTTTGTTTCAATGAATACAAATAAAATTCATGTCTACGTAGCGTTAAAACTACACTTAGCTGTAAGCTAATTTGAGAATGAAAACACGTTCTGCATTTAAATTTTGCTATCAAGATGAGCTTAAGTCAACCTAAATATCTTTCAGGCTGAATGATAAAAGGTGTGTTAAAGTAAAACAACTCTGGAAAAGGCAAAAATCAGGCTACAACACAAATGTAAAGGGTAGAGCCCAGGGTAGAGCTATCTGGGGAGCCCTCCAACACCCCAGGGGAAAGAAAAGAGGTTGACACTGGTGCAGCATGAGCCGTAGGCTGAAGAACACAAGGTGAGATCCAGTAGAGTTGGCATGAAATAACAAGGTGACTGTAGAAAGTAGCTACAGGCAAAAATACTTTAAGGTCACCTGGAGAAACTGGAAAGTTGAATCCCAGAGGAGGATGTTCCTGAAGCAGGAGGTACATGATGTTCTTCTAAGCCCATCAAACAAGCCATCTGCTGGGGTAAGGCAGGGGCACCAGGAAGCTATCTCTCTACACGGCGTGAGAGCACTCCATCATGCTAAACATAAACATGTCAACCAACCGAATCACTGCTAATGTGCATGCTAATGGTAGCATGCTGGCAACATGAGTGGCTTATGTTCTTTCTTGGCCCAGCCTCAGGCAAAATTACATTTTTGCTCCACTAGTTGTAAGGAATTAAGCAAACCCTTTCAACCTGTATTAACTACAATGTAATTATAAAAATATTTAAATATTTAAAACAATAATTGTAATTTCCTATCCTGATGAAAATCATGTGACATGAGAGAAATCTCCAGAACAGCTACTATACAATCCTTGAGGCCAGATTGTTTAGTCAACTGTTTCTAAGGCTGAAAATGGACTTTGAAACTATGGCAACATGGATGAGAAGTCCTTGAAGGTCTACTAAGTAGTGCTGTGTCCTTCAAAGAATGTTTTGTTCATTTAACCTAATCTTGTATGTGACTTAGGGGCATTGGGTTGTCTCAGTTAGTAATTGTCAGTAAATGGTTCATTTTCGCGCATGCGAAAAAATTTTTTGTTAAATTTTAATAAATTTTATTTTAATTTAATAAATTAAATTTGTTCAATTTTAATAAGAGTGTGTTTAATTCATCTAGTGTGTCAAGCTTATTACTTCAATATATTCCCCGCAAATCTAATGTTAATATATAGATTTTACTCATAGACAGGGACGTTAGGCTACTGTATGAATGAGCACTTTAGAGATATAAAGATAGTAATTATAATTATATACATATATATGGCTAGTCTGGTTGTATATACTCAGGAAAGATTGTGAAAATGGACGGATTTACCCGGAGTAGTGGCTTAGTTGAATATTGACAACATATTTGTGTGGCTTTTCCATGGTTTGGTTGTGGCTTCATAGAACCATGATAGAGAAAGATCAAGAGGTGAATTTGTGCATTATACTTTGTCAATTAGAGCAAGCCAGGCAGCCTTCTGTGTTTGAGAACTGCGCTTTTTTAAAAATCGCCCACTAGAGGGCTGCAGCAGCGCAATAACCAGCCTAGTTAATGAAATGAACGGAATGAACAAAATGACACAAAAAATATTTGTTCATTTTAACGAACGAGATTTGGTGACTCGGGTCTGTCAAAAGAGTGACTTTTCCAATCATTTCTACTAAGCTCTGATTGGTCAACTGTTTTGCCAACCGGCAGAAACAGCCACATTCATTTGACTTTCATGGCTTCAGATTTAATGAACAAATTTAAGTCTTTTAGAATGGACACTTAATGGACCAACACTCAGATCTTTTACTTAAGTAAAAGTACTAATACCTCACTGTAAACTCAGTGACAAGTAAAAGTACTACTGTACTTAACACTCACGCATCAATTTAAAAGCAAGATTTTACTGTTAGTTGGTTGAACATTTTTTACCACACTGCAATTAATGACTTTTTTCATTATGGATTAATCTGCTGATTATTTTTTCCATCAATTGTTTGAAAAAAGTTAGAAATGTTGTCACAAATGCCCAGAGCACAAAGTGACACCTTAAAATTATTAAAAAATACATTAAAATAATCAGAAGGAAAAGAAGCAAATCCTCACGTGTGTAGGTGGAACCATGAAATTTTTTACATAAAAAATGACTTCAACATTATCAAAATAGTTATGCCAATTACATTTCTGTCAAACAACAAATGCGCTAGCTGTACTTGTATAAACTGTAGTAGTTTGGGTAGTTTAATTCTCTTCATATGTTTTGTGTGTAAAATTCTTACTTTGTAAAGTAAACTGACGCTGTCAGATAAGTGCAGAAGTAAAAAGGACAATTTTTCCCTCTGAGGTGTAGTTGAGTAGAAATAGAAAGTGGCATGAAAATACTCAAGTAAAGTACCACTGCTCACATTCACTTGTTTTCACACCCTGAACATTTGAATATATTCATTATTTTATATTCATCCTCAAAAAAACTTGAAAACATGAATGACCCTCTAAATCAAACTACTGTCTCTTTTTCACAATGAAAGCAGGCAAACAGATGGGCCTGCAAGTCTGAGCTTGTGTGCAACAAGTTATGTCGCAGTGGATACACATTCATGTGGGATTGCGCACCTGCAATGCAACACAGTGATAACAATCAACCAAGCCATCTTTCCCCTGGTTCTCCTTTGTTCTTCCATCACAACAAGCTGTCCATTTCTCTCTCTCCCTTTACCCCTTTCCCTCTCCTGGAAAGGTAAACAAGCTCTTGTTGAACACCCTCACTCATTAGCCCCATTGGCTGGACAGCTGTCTCATAAAACAAGCTGGTGTTATGGCAACTCACCCTTCAATGACTGTGTGACACAGCGCTGGTGTAAAATAGGTTCAATTGTAGCATAGATTAAAGAATTTAAACCAGGTGACTCAAAGAAAGCTAAAAACCAAAGCTAATGAAAAGATGAAATACATTTTAGAGAGAAGACATTGTTTTCAGCTTGAAGTTGATACATAAGAATATGCAGATTTATGTGAAAAAATAATTCATTCATTTATTCAAGAATGGTAGAAATACAAATCTTCCCTCATATGACTTGTATTTGTCATTACCCCAGCTGTCTGTAAACTACTAGTTAATTCATTGCATTTCTTTATGAAAAAGGGATATTGTGCTGTCTCACGCACATCCATCCACTCTATCCATGCATGTACAAAAAAAGCAAACCTTCTTTTCTCCCTAGGATGTTGCATTCACTGCTGTTGCTGAGACAGGAAATGAAGGGACCCGTATCACCCAATAACAACACCATGTTGACGATGAAGCTCTGACCACGGATCGAGGGAGAGATGGAAACACGATGATTCAGAGAAAAGAACACTCACAACCTGATCAGTATACACCAGTGTACTGCACCGACAACCAGAATAGAAAACAATCTAACTCTGTTTTTAGCCCACATATTCATTAATTGCTCATGTAAATCTGTACTACAATCAGTCAATGATAAAACACATCCTATATAAAAAAAAAAAAGAAAAAGAAAAAAATGGGGCAGGTACACTGAATGTCTCTGGATTAAGTTGGAGTTTATTCAACTTTCAACCTACAGGCAAAGGGGATTCAATTTATTAAGAAGAATCTCAATGAGGTTGTTTTAATGCAAAAGTGTCAAAGAATCATGGGCGGTTTAGGTTTTCACTCAGTTTTACTGGGAATAAAATCTGATTTTGGGCTATCAAAGTTACACTTTTACTACTACTACTACTATTACTACTACAAACGCCTCCCCAAGGGTAAGATTAATCAGTTTCCTGATGTAGCGTACTGGCCTTTAGGTAAATGAACACTCGAGTAATAAATGTTACAGAAAGTTCAAAAGCATGCAACACTGCCACCATATGGACTGATTTGTGTATTACACCAACATTACAAAGCTACACAAGAAATACAAGCACCAATGAAAGACATTCAGATCCCATTGCTGTGTTCTCCATGGAAAGACAGCTCAACTAAAGGAGAAATAACTAAAATCACACTAGAATAAATCAAATACAGATTTTTTGGTTTCATATGTGGGACTGCATCTTTAAAAGGCTATTTGGTTGCTGTATAACTTGGATGGAGTTTGGAGATGTGGCAAGACCCTATTGTTGCCAAAGTCTTGTAGCAATAAACTATTAAAAGTTTGCAAAAACGTAAAAATTGCATCTATGTAGACAGGAAACGTTGTTGTTGTTGTTTTAAAGTTTATGCATTTTCATTCTTTCATTTTACCCTATTTGAACTTTTTCTATCTGTAAAAAATGTATTGTTCTGTTAGCTTGACACCACAATTGCTCCATAAAAAGTTTTTGGTGTTTTCACCAACAACTGCCACAAAAAATGTGAATTGAATGAATTAGTTAGCCTATTTAATCATTTGCAAAGCAAGTCAGAACATATTAGGTTTGACAACAACTTTAGCTTAGCTGCATATGGTAACTGGTTATGTGGTTGATGTTTACATGTTTTTGGTAAAGAAAGGTTACAGAATGTTGTTTCTTCAAATTTTCCTTTTCTTTTTTAGTGTGTGTGTGTGTGTGTGTGTACTTTTCCTATAATGTTAACATTAATTACAAGAGAACAAATTGCGAATAAGCGCCATCTTGGATTTTACGTGTATTTTGTTGCAGCCTATCTATTGAAAGATTCACAGTCCCCCGAAATGAGCTGCGATTTTGCTACTTTACACTCGCCTGACAATGACATTTTCACCTGGTAGGTTGCTGAGAAGTCTACTTCCATTTTGGTGAATTTAAATTTAAAATATCTGATGTTAAGTTACTCAAATGAATGGTGAACGCCTGGGATGAGTTACTAGCCTAGCTGTCCAGCACCCCAATCACATAGCATTAGACACCAAAGTCAGAGCAAGACCCCAAACCTTTTTGCGGTTACCTCCTCCTTCTTTCGAGATGCAATACTGCCCTCATGTGGCACTAATCAAATATTACAACCGGCACAGGACATCTCTCGCATAGACCGGTGGATACGGGTACCGAAAAGTGCAGCCACGGTAGCAGTTAAGGTGGACGTTGACAGCGAACATAATCGGCATTTTCTTCAATTATGAACTGTATCCTTTTAACCACGCATGGCTTGTGGTGTGCAGCCACCTCGGAAATAGGATGACAGCCTGCTGTAGCACTGACTCAGTCACATGGTGTTTGGATGGGCAGTCGTGAAAGCCACATCAGGGTGTACAGACGTGTTAACCAGGCATCTGCTGTCAGTGTGTGACCAGTTTCACCGCAGACCTGCTGACACTGGGAATTCCCATCTCGGCATGCCTCACAAGAGCAAAAAAGAAAAGGTTAAGCGGAATTTTGGATGTAAATGTACTTTATTAAATGTTAGCACAATATACTTTGTGTTTAATTTTGTTTGATTGATTCCTCGCTTTTTTTAGGAATCCTCCAAATCTGGAAGGTCTAAAAAATCTGGAAGTAAAAATGGGCCTGCAGACAACCAAGATGTAAGTATTTTTTTAACTTTTCATTGTCCAGAGTGGACTTGCATTGTTAACGTTACATTATAAAAATGAGTAACATAAATGCATTAGTTAGCATGTACAAATATAAACTATATGTAAACTGTGAACGTTATGCTTGTTGTAACGATGCCACAGGATACTACAAGTAAGGAAGGTAATTGTAAACTAAGTATTGAGTAGTATTTTCCTTTTGGTATAGCCAATGTTTAAATTCTACTCAAAAACTTCACCGTGATACACACACACACACACACACACACACACGCACACACACATTAAACATATCACATGCACATGCAAGGATATTAAACAGATGCATTCATTCTCTCATTTTTTACACCAACTTAACAGTTGCTTTTAACATTTTGTCCTCATGAAATGAATACAAAGTTGCTCATGTGACGTATGATCTTATGACTTAAAATACTTGCATTCAATCCCTCGTTTTCCCCATGATGACTTGTTCGGCCTCTGAGTATAATACAAGGCATTGTAGCAGCTATTTTTGGCCTTATCGTTTCTGGTGTACGTCAGTGATGGTGAGTATAGTACAATGACATTGGAAGAGACCTGATTGATTGACTGCTGGACCTGCTGTTTGTTCCCATTGACAGCTTTATCAGCTCCATCTGTGCTCAATTATTCTGACCACTGAGGTCCATCCCGAACTCTGTCAACAAATGCAGTACAGTACACCGCCGAATGTGATCAGGTTGCTTCACTGAGAATCACCTGACCTGATTCGGAAAGGAACTTGACCCTTAACCACAACACTCTCCTCTCCTCTCCTCTCCTCTCCTCTCCTCTCCTCTCCTCTCCTCTCCTCTCCTCTCCTCTCCTCTCCTCTCCTCT
>JAPMOB010205934.1:0-17936 GCA_029875015.1 Lepomis gibbosus | reverse complement strand
GGAGTGAACCATCACCCACATGTTCAACGAATTGGTCTCGCAACAAGACTTCAAAATTGACCCTGTTGTCAGGGGCACGCTGTTTCACTTTTTCCATTAGTGACAGTAAAGCAAGGGAATACTCCAAAAATGTCTCTCCTTCTTGTTGCCTATGGGAAAAGAAGGCTTCTTGCAATGCTACATATGACTCGGAGCACCCATACAACTCCTCCAAAATACCAATAATTTTTGTGGGGTCACACCGTTCGGCTGTAGAACGGTACTTAATTTCTTCGCGTGCTTCCCCTTCAAGATGGTCAAACAGGAAAAAGGCCCGATCRGCTTGRGACAGATGTCTAGCCCTCATACAGGCTTCTGCCTCCTCCAACCACTCACTCAGATTTATACCTACTCTACCCCGGAACATTGGACACTTGCGGTCCCGGGGGACAAAGACCAGCCGCTCAGTATTACTACGCGCTGAAGAAGCCGTAGGTTGATCAGAAGCAGTAGAAGGCCCGGCACCAGCATCTGAGAAGGAATTAGAACGTTCCCGTAGTAACCATGCATTATCTGCTTTTAATTTAGCCACCTGCTCTTGCAGCTCTCGGAGCTGGTCCTCCATTTTGGACCAAAAACGGGGAGATTCAAAAACAGTAAACACAAAGAAATGCTGCTGCCGTATTGTTCACAATAACACTGTTCAACGGTTAGCAGTAATAATGCAATCCTTTACTAATGACAGGATGATATCTTAGCAGCTACACGTTCATGGTGCAAACCCAATGCAGTCAATAAAAATATGAGCACAGCAACAACAAACAGGGCATACACATTCAAATAACACTGCAAATAAACAACATTGCAAACAAAACATGCAACTTTAAATAACACTGCAAGAAAAAAAAGAAAAAAACACATGTAACTATTTTTCAAAAATGCATGAGGCACCTTTAAACATGCAACCACAAAATGAGAAACACCACGTAAATCGCCGTTTTGGGTACTATAGACACGGGTTTTCCAAAGCGTGTATATGTGACGCAAAAGCATGAGAACAGGCTGCTTCAGCACATAAAACTTTGATGTTTTTTATCCTTACGTGGAGTTTGTGCTGGGAGCTGGTCATTTTGTGGTGTTAGTGGACTCCATTCCTTTAGCTGTGGTGTGTTGTTACTGTAGCAGGCATGTCTTCGGAGGAGACATGCGATTCCTTCACATAAGAAGCAGAACAGTGGCTATCCAAGAGAAAACAAGAGTGTGGTTTATCTCTATGTGAGATTACAGCCTGTTGACAAATATCCAGTATAAAAGTCATTTATTGATAAATGATGAACTGAAAAACTACATATTGCCCCTTTAAGGTTTATTGAATATATCTAACTTGATACCTTGGCAGTAGAATAAAGTTAGTCTGGAAACCACCCTTCTTATCATCATAGTCAGAGATGGTGACTCTCTGGACAGTCAAGGGCTACATACAGAAACAGCAGCACTTCCATTAGACATTCAAAAGTGTCTTAGCAATATCCAAAGCATAAAAATAGTAAAACATTAATTTATGTCAAAGAAGGATGTGATCGTGGAGGAAAGAAAAATGCCGCCAGACAATGATAGCAGGGTTCCATAAGGAATGTATTCAGTGTGGAATTGGTGAAGAGCGTGACAAATAGACTTTAAAAGCATCAAGTAGGTATTTGCACCCGAGGGCGCAGAAAAACTGTATATGAAAAGGGAGGAAAAAAATTATAATTGATGCCAGTGCCCTCATGTTCGAACAAACAGAAGTTTCATTTCAGACCATTAATCATTAAGGAATGAAAAAAGTGATTACTTCTGTGTTACTAAACTCTCAACACGTTGCAGAATATGTGAGTTGTCCCATTTCCAAAATAAAGGCAGACTCATAAAATCACTGTATAGATTCATTAAATCTTAAATACAAGCTGTACATTAGTTGGTTGTTGTCTGGATAATTTATTGTACTGTGTGTACTGGTTGCACTAAGACAGTGGACAGACTTAATGGTGGTCTTGACCATGATATAATACCTAATAAACATTGTAATTGATGGCGCATATAGTACAGTCAGACTGAAAAACAACTTGCCCAGGGTTCTCTTGGAATTTCTCAATAGATTTTGCTTATCATCCAACAAAAGTTTGCTTCCCCTGTGCAACTTAGAACAAGATTGATGCTCCACTTTTTCTTTTGAATAGTTGTTAAGAAGCGGTTTGAGGCTATCCAAAAGTGCCTTTTCACAACTCCAAATTCTATCCACCACCCGGACTTTCTTACCCTTACTTTCTGTCGTGCCACATATAGTGCAAGCTACGTCCTGCAGTGGCACTG
The DNA here is from genome assembly GCA_029875015.1 of Lepomis gibbosus. Lineage (NCBI taxonomy): Eukaryota > Metazoa > Chordata > Actinopteri > Centrarchiformes > Centrarchidae > Lepomis > Lepomis gibbosus. Next base: position 15,605 of record JAPMOB010205934.1, on the reverse strand, counting down.
AATGCTGGACACAAATCTTGAAGTGCAGAATTATCCACTATAGATGTAATTCCAAGGGATACTGGGCTAATGTGTCATGAGTTATGCTATTCCACCCTCTTTGCTTTCATCCTCTGGTTCCAGCTATAGTAGGTATTGGTATTTATAGGCATACTATATGCTCTGAGAGCTCAGTGTGATGCAACTCATGCAAATAGACTAAACAAAAGCCACTGAAGAAAACAGCTTCATCAATCTCAATACCTTTACAAAATCAGCGCAAAGTGAGCAAACACAACCTAATACAAGAAGAGTTTCTTTATTTGTAGTGCCCTTCCGTGTTCACTTTTGTTTTCACACTTTCACGCAGAGCTTTTTTCTTAATTATGCATGTGTGCTGTACTCTACCTGTCCAGCAGCCATCAAAATAACGCATTCCCACTTCAGATATCACCTGACCTTTCACCTGATCACCACAGCCATTCCCCATTTGCTCCCCCAGTTGTGTCATGACTTCAGCACATCTCCATCTTGCTTCATATGACCACTGGAAAAATTTCCAAAGTGTAACATCCCTCTTCAGTAGCCACATTTCCACTATTTGGGGTGTTTTGCCAAACTGTTTTGTGTTTTATACATAAATTTAATACAAAATAATAATAATAATATAATATACTGAATACAGAATTGCAGTTCTTTTAGATCTATTTACTGCAGGGATAGCTGACTGTTTCCTCCCTCTTTAAAGTCAGAAGGAAATGCATAATTAAATAATAATTTCAAGTTGTAGTAGTTGTCAATAAAGATAAGCTATTACAGCCAATTCAAAATTAGACCAGGTGAGTAAACATAGCAGAGCTAAGGGCACCCTGATGGGCAAGGGGTTAATGTGCCAACAACATACAGCACCATGCTGGGTTCAAGTGTTTTAATGAATTCACCTCTGCCTCCAATCATGTCTACATTGTGTGTAACCTCAGCTGTTGAACTCTGCCTAGGCCAGAGCGGATCATGCCAACCCCATGCACCTGCCTGGAATAATTTCTTTAGTATGCCAGTGTACACCAGCTCCTACACCAGCTAAAGCTCCTTGTAGCCACCTCAAAATAACCTGGGGCTATGTTTCATTTTCTGAGAGCCCTAAACCTGCTCTTTGCCCAGGAGGCATTGCACCCATTCTTACCCTTTACCTCCTAGGTGCCAAGTCCACATGTTACAAGACGATGAGCGTGAGCCACCACAACACGTGCCCAGCTGAGCTCTGAGTGTTATACTGGCCTCTCCTACAAGATCTGAAACACACAAAGCACAAAAATATATAGTTACATCTCTAGAACTTATCATTTTCTCCCAGTTTTCTACTGCTGATAAACTAGGTCAATGTTGAACCTCATTGTGCACACTACCTTCAAATCAGCAACTGCCAGTTTGGGCAAAATGGTTGATTGGTAATAACACTATCACCATTATTGGCTACCGTGGGTCAGCAGATGTGAAAACTTATTATGAATAGTGCTCTGTTATGGAGAATATGTTATGTGTCGTGTTTGTGATCATGTCATTATATTTAGTGTCCCATGATTTAGACTTTTGTGGTTCAGATTGCCCAATCTGAATTTGAACACAAGTTCTGATGGCATGGAGGGACCTAAAACCCCCTCAAACACAATAAACAGGGTCAATGCCAGGGATAGGGCATAAGAGACCCTTATGCTCAAATAATTGTCAAATAAAACTGAGCTTCTGGCCCTAATTATATGTAAAAATTAGAATGATTTGGTATGTAATTAATTTAAAACTCACTATTTAATTAATTGAATGTCACATACATTGTGCATGTGTGCATTTGTGAGGGTGCAGCTGTACACTTCAGTAAAATGGTGATTTTGGCTACCAGTGATAGTGTTTTAACTGTGTGTGCCATCTTTTATGCAACTGCTGCAGATCAATTTTTACATTTCACACAAGATTTTATTTGTATCCATTTTGTCAGCAGTGTCTTTTCAAACACCAGTTGGTGCATAATTTTCTGAGGCACAGCAGTGCACTGCACTGTGATTTTTGCTTTTTGTTGTAAAACAATTCTGCTCTCACCTGTCTCCCACTTGCCTCGCAGGCACACACATAGAGAGTTGTATTTGCACAGAATGTCCATTTTATTTGCACGCATTGCCCAAAAGTCATCTTCAAACTCACACTGTTGACCTAAGGCACAAAATGAATTTACATAAGTAGTTAGTGGTTGGTTAGATGGGCACCTGCATAATTTAAGCAGGTCAAGAAGTCTGTTAAAATCATTTCTACAATGGAAGCTCCCAGATGTTAATGTAGTCATTCACCCTTTTGCTTATAAATTACACAAAATAATAAATTAATGCATTCCCAGGCAAAAAAGTCCCAGTGTTCCAGTTGCAAATACATGCTGATTCTAAGCAGGTTTTGACAAAATAAAGTATACTCCAAGCAGACGGTATGTATACCAAAAACAGAATCTTTGGAAAAACATTTTGAATTTGTAGCATTCCATGTTAGTATAAAAAGGTAAAGTGATATTTCACTATGTACTGTTCACTATGATGTAATAGGAATATACTTAAGATATGAAAAATCTGATTCAACAGTACATTTTTAATTTCTAATAATGACAACAACCTAACAAAGTAGCAACACAAAGGAGGTCGACATGCATACAATTGCTGTCTTAAGTTTAGGCACACACCGCTGTGATGGTTAGGGTAAGGGTAAGTGGCTTTGGGAGCCTGTCAACGGCTTTTATACCAACATAATTAGCTACCTAGCGAGTGCTCCTGGTCTAGACAGGGCGTCTCATACGAATGCTCATTGTACCTTTTCCATCAAATACTATGATCAAATAACGCTTTGTCAGCCTTTCTGAAAGTGCCTGTATTTGACACCCTGAGATGAGAACAGACAACACATGAGATGATTATGAACAGGCACATTTGTGGTAACAAGCACATGAATGAGTATCATTGTCATTTATTGACAAATGTTTTGATATAAGGCTAAAAAAGTAGGACATTTTGAATATTTTATACTAGTTTTAACTTTTAACTTATCCTTCACTTGGTTAGAAATCATTATTATGATCCTGTCTCTTACAAAGGGCATTTAAGACAGAAGGTACATGTTTTAATCTCATTTGAAATTTAATCAGAATCTCAAATAAAGGTCCATAAAATGTGTGTGTATGTGAATTGTTTGTGTCAGTAAAGATTGCTAGGAAGAGGTAATCCTGTATCTCTGGGTGAATATGTGTGTTCAGACACTGAGGGGGGTTCTTCTGGGGCTTATTTATACAGGTTTTGGGGAAGTAATTCAAATCGCATAAGCACCAGAACTTCCCCAGGTCATACTTTATCAGCTTCACTTGAACAGCTTGAACAGCTTCACTACCTCTAGCTAACACGTGACCCATGTGAGATTTCACAAAGTCAAATTTTCCTCTGGCCAACTAAGTTCAATACTCAAGAAAGGCCACACACACATTGTGTAATTTGTATAATACAAGAATTAGAATTCAACCTGTTGGCATTAAAATGCTCTTGAACCCTTGTTACAGATGAACACACTTTGCATCCAAAATAGTCTTTGTAGTGTAATAATTGTCTTACTCCACCAATGTGACATAACATATTGAATGTACTGATATCAACACGTTAATAGTATGAGGGGTGGAAATAACAAATATTAATTGATAAAAAAGGAGGTGATGAAAATGGATGTGAATTGAAAAATAAAGGTGTTGAAATGGATGTGAAATAAAAAATAGAGTGATAAATATTAAAGTGATTTAATTAATTTTAAGTCAATTTGATTAAAACAGTAGTGATAGAATGAAAACATAACCATTTTTATTTATTAATCATCATTCACAACACAAAATTGGCATTCATCATTTATAGCAGGCAGCCTCAAGGGTTAAAGTAAGTAAAGTAAGTAATAAATTATCAACTGATGTGATAAACTTGATTTGCCCTTCAACCTTCACAACAACCTTCATCATTCACTGCACGTAACTTTTGTTACTTCCAGCTGAAACTGTCAATCACAAGCCACGCCGCCTGATAAACTGATCGAGGTTTTTGGCTCTCAGCTCGTCATCCTCTGAGTACTTCGCTGGAGCTGGAGCGAGCCCAGCCGACCGGAGGAATATTATGCCCTGCTCTGCTGTTAATTGTACTACAGAGTGCCCAAGAAGCCACTGCTCCAGCTGTTTCGGTGAGTGAAATTGTAGTATTGTATATTGTCAGCATAAATAGCATGTTAGCTTAGCTCATTAAGGTAATTAGCACAGCTTTGAGCAATCCCAAGCTCAAAGCTGTAATGCACAGAAGTGAAAACCTGTTAAAGAAGTTAATTTTGGGGTGACAGTACTTTTTTAATTTTGGGGTGAAAGGTTTTGGGGTGAAAGGTTTAAAAGAGGTCATGTGTAAAGTGATGGTCTACCTTGTTGTTTGGCTGACAGTGTCAACATTAAACTTGCCACATGGACAATGTGACGTTAACGTTAGATTAATTACTGTAACAAGTGGCTGTGTTCAGGGAGAGAAAAGACATGGCGATACACAGTATGTGGCTGCAGCTGGAGGGGTGGAGGTGTTTATGGGGGAGCTGTGCTCAGTGCACTAGTTGCACAAGCACCAGCCGTTGACTGTTGTGCAGAGGTCTGCCTGTCCTCCCAGCATCGCCTGCATCTCCATGTACTGTTTAAAAAAGAAATAATTTTCTTGTTGGGGTTCATTGGTGGTGATAAATGATTAGAAGTATATATTTTAAGAACATGTAAATTCATCTATATTTCAGTACACTTATAGAAGTTGCGATAACTGTATTTGATCAGTGTGCACAGCAGAGTGTCTGAAAAGGACCTTAAGAGCTGGATGCATAAGTCGGCAGAACAGATGTTGTAGGCTACCTGCCTAAATTTGCATCCACCTTTTTCTCAGCATAAACGAGTTACCTCCACCGAGGTGCATGTAATTCTAGGCAGGCATGCATTAATAAGCACAACATCAGTAGCTGGGCTGTAATTAGAGCGATGTTCTGAGCTGGGTAAAGTAAGGTGCAAAAAAATTAGGTGTGTGACAGCCACTTCTGAGTTTGTCTAGGCTCAACAGTTGCATCATTAATGTTACATTGTGCATCTGGCAAGTTTAATGTGTATGTGCATGTGGTAACAACAATACCTGCCAATAACACATAATTGAAATACTACAATTTCCCTCACCGGAATAGCTGGAGCAGTGGCTTCTTGGGCACTCTGTGGTACAATTAACAGCAGAGCAGGTCATAATATTCCTCCGGTCAGCTGGGCTCGCTCCAGCTCCAGCGAAGTACTCAGAGGATGACGAGCTGAGAGCCAAAAACCTCGATCAGTTTGTCAGGCGGCGTGGCTTGTGATTGACAGTTTCAGCTGGAAGTAACAAAAATTACATGCAGTGAACGATGAATGACAGTAAGCTGTTATGAACAATGAAGGGTAAATCAAGCTTATCACATCAGTTGACAATTTATTACTTTAGATTTCAATTCACCTTAAATTTAACCACTCTGTATTTCAGTTCACATGGATTTTCATCACCTCCATTTTATTATTTACTTTTTGTTACTTTAACCCTTGAGGCTACCTGCTTTAAATGATGAATGCCAGTATTGGGTTGTGAATGATGACTGATAAATAAAAATGGTTATGTTTTCATTCTATCACTACAGTTTTAATCGAATCGACTTAAAATTAATCAAATCACTTGAATATTTATTACTCTATTTTTCATTTCACATCCATTTTAACCCCTTTATTTTTCAATTCACATCCATTTTCATCACATTCTTTTTTATCAATTAATATTTGTTATTTACACCCCTCAGAATGGAGTCTTCCCAACAATGTTACTTGCTGCTTTATCTGTCAAAGTATCAGTAAGTAATTTGGTTTGGATTCAAATGAACTCTGTTGATTAATGAAAAACACAGCTCTTTGTCTTAAAATGATAAATCCCAAAAGCATCAAACAAAACAGATTATTTAACAATGAAAGTAATTTATTTGTTTATTTCTAAACAGGGCAAATGCCTGTAATATCATTGCAAATATTAGTACAGATTCAAATGTAAAAAAATCCTCTTTTTACCACACATTCTTAAAATGGTATACCTAAGGCCATTATAAATTTTTTCCAGTGTTTAAAACATAAATTTATATATTTTGAGCACTGAGATAGATTGGCAACATGTTCAAGATAAACCCATTCCTGCACCAATTCATGCTGGTATAAGCTTGAGCCTCCAGTGAACCAGATAAGCAGAATAAGTTGGTATTGAAATTGGATAAATAAATAGATATAGGCCAAATTGTTGTCTTCACAAAAAAAAATTGTTCTGCACACAACCAAAAAGAATGACAAATGAGCTGTTTTACAAAAACTATACAACCTTTGACAACACTAAGGCATAGACTTGTGCCATGAACATGGTATATTTTTTCTTGGAAGACGTGGCCTACACTGTAAGCCCTACAGTATATCCTTTCATTTAACATCAAACGTGAGGCAGAACATATTATCAGAGGTGGTTTAAAGATATATATACATATATCTATAGACAATAAGCAAAACACTTAGAAGGAATTCAATTTGCTAAAAACATATTTAATGAAATCAATTCTTGCATATGTATTTGCAGCACTGTTACCATATGCCACATATTCATAATGTTTTTAATATATCATTTTGCATGTTGAATTTGGAAGCATTTTCTACTATTATTCAACCAAAGGTAAAGACTTGAACAGGTCGTTTCTGGAGATTTTATTCCTCTCAGAAATTAGAGGTGAAGGATAAGTAGAAAGGACAGCGTTATTCATTTGGGTGTGAATCTCTGGGTGCCTGGCTGCTTTACATTGCAAAATGAATTCCTGAGCTGGAGTGGAAATATATAAAGGAAAGATTAATAGGAGTTCTAAGTGTCTTCTAATATCCCCTGTGGAGACTTATTTTGTGTTTTTGCTTTTTAAATCACTGACGCCTCATGTCTTGCCCTAAAGGACAAACAGCAATTTTTCAGGTGCTTTCAGCCTGGTAACCAGTATAGACTTGCAAATTGATTTCATTCAGCTGTAAAAACAGCTTTGATCTGTGAAAATGTATTCCCTTAGTGATTTTTTTTCTATAATAATGCACCACTACTCATGTATTCTTAAAAAAGAAAAAGTAATTGATGTTCTATTAGAAGAGATTAATTGTAGCACTTCGTGTCTTGCAACTAAGGACATAAGTAAAACAATGTTAGGAAACTATGCAGGCTATTGAATGTAAATTTTATGGCATCTAAAGTTTTTTTTCAATTATTATTAGACTTCTTCTCAGGTGGACATTGTGCATTCACCAAACTGCATACATTAAAAATAAATAAAGGTGCAAATTGTCTTGCAGGTACAACAAAACAAACAGAAGCGTTAGGGAGTCATCAATCAAGCGGAGTCTGTACACACCCTCAGCCCCGGAACAGGTCTAATCAGACCAAATAAATGTGTAGACACTGATTTTAACTTAAGAAATATGAACAATGAATGTCATTTTGAGTCTGGCATAAACGTGAAACATGCTAAAATAAGTTTAAAGATAGTTGAGACAGGGCAGCAACTTTTTCAACAGAGTAATTCAAAGTGCTTCACATAAAACACAGAAATGTGTTTAAACATGATTTAAAACACAATAAGGAAGAACATAAATCTTCTAGAAAGTAGTGTTTCTCCTTGCAATGGTTAGAAAATGTCTTGCCTCAGAAACTTATGCGTAGATGCCACGTACTGGCAGCAGGCTTCATACCTTAATCCCAGATTAAGCTTTGAAGCAAGGTTACTCAGTGATTAATCTTGGAAGCTGTACAACATTTGGCATGTATCCATCAGCATTTAAGCATGACTTTCATTCCCCAACTGCACAATGTCTCCCATGAAAAGAAAAGATGGATTACATTAGAAAAAAAATCTGACTCATTAATGATACATCATCATGCATCTGCTGCAATGTCTCACTTCTGCTTTTTATCTCACTTTGCTTTCTTGTCAAGAGTTTGATTCTTTGCGCAACCATCACAATAAATGCAGTCTTTTCACAAAGGCAAAAGTAGAAAACAATTTTGGAACTTTTTTTTATTTTACTAAAGACTCCAACTTGAACATTCTTAGGCAAAGTCATGCAGTGATACTCATATGTATGAACTAGACAAAATAACACTATTTTATTGTCATTTACAACAAGTCAAGTTTTAACTCATCGCCAGCCTCGTTAAGTGAGTGGAGTGTTAGCCTAAATACATGTTTAAACACAGGTGGAATGCATCTGGTTTACTCTCTTTTCAAACGGTCGAATCCAAATTAGTACCTGGGTCATCCCGTCTTGTGTGTGTGTGTGTCCCTTCAGTCAGTGACGTTACTACTCAAGAGGGATGCCGTTTCCTGCAGATCAGTTATGAAAGGGTGGAGCTCTGGTGCTCCCTTTCCTCCGGTGCACAAGTGTTGCATGAAAGTTTGTTTTTTACCCACCAAACAAGATGCTTCAGCTTAACCAAAAGGAACATCACTGTCACAGTTAGTTAAATCTCGTTTTGTAGCTTCTCTGTCAGATTTTGCCTCCTTTTCTTCATGCAGTCAGGATGTATTAATGTTAATGAGGGGCGTTTCACAGACCATTTATAGGCAACTATGGGCGTTCAAGGGGTCGGACATGAAGCTCCCGCACATGCGCCACATTTGAGGTTGATTGTGATTTATAAAGGGAACTTGCTTACAAGTGTGCGTACGCACGGTTTTATAAGTCTGAATATTTTTTGCCGTACGCCATTTTTGGCTTTTGAGCGCATGTACACTTTTAGTGAGGATTCTACGCACAGTTTTATAAATGCGACCCCAGACCTGTATGGACCAAAATATGGCTAAGTGTTCTCTCACAATTGCTATCACTGGTCAATCTATCAAGCATCTCTATTTATTCTGAAGGTTTTTCTCTTAGCTGAAAAGTTTTGGTGATGCTCAGTTTCTCACTGAACTACCAGTCCCTTTTGTAATGGAAATAACCTGCTGTTACTGCTGCTGTAAATGTAAAATGCATTACTTCCTCTGGCTCTGGAGGATATTTCTCAGAAAATATCCATACAGAACATCTTGTCTATTATAATACAGCATTGCAATTAGTTTTTGATTATATTTGGAAAATGTGTTGGTAGTATGGCTTAAAATAAGAGGATCCATTATCTTGGGACCATAACTATTTAAAGCTAACTGTATCAAAATCTAGATTAATTGTTTGGAGAACATGGAACAAAGTTGGTAATGGTATTTTGGTAATTTTGTTACAGTAACAGTAAATGAAAGATCAGGGTTTAACCAAGATTGTGCTGAATCATCATCTGGGAACATAGCAGGTTTTACAATCACACCCACTCTCCTCTTATTATTATAAATTTAATTTTATTGTTATTTACTTATTTAAAACTATCACTACTCACTACACTAAGAAATTGTTTATAAACCTGCAGTCATATATTTGATTTTTTCCTGCACCTCACTGTGGCTGTTATGTGCCAGGCAGGTGTTAAGTGTGTGCGTGTGTGTGTGTGTGTGTGTGTGTGTGTGTGTGTGTTTTTCCCTCCTGCTTTTATTTCTTTGCCCCTCTCCTGGTTTCCTAAAGTGCTAACAACATGACTGGTTTCCACCTGTGCTGTCCGGTCATGCTGCTCATTGGTTCCCTCAGACGTTGAGTTGGTCTGACATCATTCTGGGCCTTCAATACAAGGAGCATGTCACACTTTTTTCTGTATGCTCTTAGCCTACCTGAGCTGTTGTTGCACTGTTTGAGTAAACTTGTTAAGAATAATAGAAGAAGGCATGTGGTGGGACATGATGATAGGTGGGATAGCTTTTACACTTTTCACGCACATAGTTAACATTTGTCTCAAGACACTAGGATTATTGGTTGGTGCCACCTCTCTTTTGGCAAAGCTATGTCTTTTGTGTTTGTATTTTCAGAGGCAGGGACTGATCAGTCCTAATTTTGTTATATTGATTTCCATTTGTTAATTTTTTTACCAACGAAATGTAACAGTGGGATTTTATAGACGGTTTGAAATGACAGACTACTTACTGAACTAGTGCTCAGGATTTTTTAAGTGAATTTTATTGATTCAGTACTTATTGATGTTGTTTCCCACTGCTGAGCACTGGGAGCACGAATACTCATCAAACTTCAAAATATTCTGAACAGTTCAAGACCAAGCAAAAATACAGTGTATAGGAAAATGAAGATTTGCAGCTAGTTCACGGAGGATTACAGTGGTCCATAAGGAAAAAGAAATGGGCTGACCTGCAGACACAACAACACAAATAGGCCAATACATAACTTACTTTTCAAATTACGGTGGTGAGGAAAGAGCCAGTAGCATTAAAGGGTGGAGGTCGCTCTCTGCCTGTGTTTTACAGGCAGTATGACCTTCTACTCATGCTGCGTGTAATATATAGAGATGTTAATGGCTCACACTTCCTACTTCCATTCTGTTCCTTGTGCATTTTAATGTGTCCTACATACTGTATACAATGTACAACATAAAGAAAGCCTGTAATAGCGTGAATCACAGTTAGCTCTGGAGCTGCCCAAAACTAACAAATACTGTTACAGCCATGGGGGAAAATATGACATAATGATGTCATACATGAATGTATGACATCATCATGCTTACATAAACATAAAAGGACTCAAAGACAAACTGGGACACGCGCAATAATGGTGCCATTGTCAGTCTGGTGTAGATCACACATAATACATTTCCTACTGTCCAGTTGAAGGTAAACTATTCTCTCAGAACACAACTTTCTTGTAGAGAAAAGATGATACATTTCAGTTTTGACCTTCTTTTGTGTAAGATCCAGTAATACTAATTAAAAACCAGAGTCAGTTACCTGCTGACCTAAATTCTAACAAATACATGTTTTTTTGCCCAATCATGTTTTGAAGCAGAAAAAGATTTCAACAATAGCGGCCAGATTGGCTGTGGGTATTCATGGTCTTCAGAGGATGTACCTTAATGCTTTTTGGACACCATGAATCTCTCTTGTGGCACCATCTGGATAAATATTCCTCACATAGAGAAGAAAGGTCAAAATAGTATGGGCATACAGGTTGAATGAATGTATTTTTGAAACTCAATTAGTCAAGTTTGGACCCATGATATTGAACATTTCAAGAAGTTTACTGTGGATATACAGTTAGCTCAAACATTGAAACTTAATGTATTTTGTTGACCCTGTGAACTTTCTTGTATTGCCACATTGAGCCCCAAAGTGGATCATATTAGACCAGATATAGTAGATTCAATTTTTTAGTAAAAAGAGTATTATGTTCCCTGAAATAACATTTGTACTTGATGAAAAGTAGCCTATATTAATTTATATTGTCCATGCATTAAGTTCTCCACTATAGATAACAATGACTGAAAAACTGCAAGCAACTTTTTCATTTCAAATTTTTAAATGCAAAGTAACTTATTTGAGTTACAAATGAAGTTTCAATAAGTTCAAACTACAAATCAATGCATTCCCCACATATATGTGAAAAAGACTTTATGTATTTCCACTACAGTAGCTATTCATAAAGGTCTGATGACCTGATAAATCATCATCCTGTAGCAGCTAGTGTATCACATTCAGATGTACCTAATCAGGACACGATTAAGGAAAGGTTTTTATTTTTTAGAGAATAGCAAGAGACAGAGGGCTATAGAAACCCACACATGGAATAGGGGGGGCATATGTAACTTAATTAAAAGTGACAAGTCTTGAAAATGTCATTCTGTGTCTCTGTTAAAAAGTCTGTAATTAAGAACCCTAATTAAATTCTGTCCATCTCTCAAAGACAGCACACTGCATTTAAAACATTTGCCAGTCTGACTGTGGAATCTAATTAGAATGAATGACTGAAAGTCTGCAATGCTACATTCACAATAATAGAGGAAGAGAAGATCGGGTGGATCAAGTGAAGTGGGAGAGAGAAGGGTCTTTGAACAAGTAAAATAGATGTGTGTGTTGGACCATATCAAAGCTCTTGGTTTATGTGTCTGTCTGGCTCTTGCATTTCACTCACCACACTTTGGTATAATATTCTGTCACTGTTACTTCACCTGTGTCAGTCAGGCAGTTATTCAGGTCAGTACAAAATTATACCAAATAGCAAAAATTGTATTTCTTCAGGGAAAATGTTACCAAATAACTCTATTAGGAGTGGCTTCCAGCTAATGCAATTGCAAATGAACTGCTCTAGGGTTCGTACGGAATGGAGCCGAGACAAATTCTTCTAGGCAATCTCGGCTCGGTTGTTTTGTTCTGGTTCAGAGTGTGATTGTTGTGTTCACATATTACCAAACGAACCGAGCCAAGGGGGAAACGCCCCCTTGTCTCAGAACAACATCTCCAATTGATCCAGGTGTAAAAGCACCCTATGTTGCATGTTGCAGTCTTGAGGATTTTCATTTATATAAATGTCTGTTAAATCTATCACCAATTCAGGTAACACAATGGGGATTGAGTCTATGGCCCACTGACGAAAGTATCGCAAATGAACACCTGTGGCAACATTGCCGGAAAAAAAGGACAATTATTGCCTGACTTCTTTAACAAAATGACAATAGTTTATTTTTCTGCACCCAGAATTCTGTGACCTGATGTATTAAACCACATTTGCTGTTACCACCAGAAACTACAGGTATCACCTAATCAACCATGGCTGAAATATTAAAGATTACAACTTTAACTACATCAGACTTTATGTATTTTTTCCTCACAATCAGCCTGTATTTGATGCTGTCTCACAGCTTGTTATGAGTGCTGACTAATTATGATTAAATCGTACACTCAGTAATGTCCATAAATTGGTAGTAAGGATTTTCAGATATCAGGGATGCCTAGGAAAAAAGGTAAAATACTGGCAAGGTCCTGCTCTGTGACTGGAGCCAATATATTTTAGAGGGTGCTGCTTCCTGAAACACAGAAAGCATCTTGAACAGAGTTTGTGTTTTCCAGTGTTTATGCTCCACAAAATAATGTGAACATAAATAAAAGTAATAAAGCCTGTGTGTTTTCACATAAAAGTGACAGAAAAAGAGCATTTCTGTGGAAGGCACAGACAGACAAGGCAAGGGTATAATCCAATCTTGAGTACATGAGAAGTGAAGCAGGCCTATGCCGAGCTGAAAAGGGTGTTCTGTTCAAGAAGTAAGTTGAGCAGCAACATAAACACTACAGAGAAAAATAGAGCTGAGAGAAGCAGATCAACAATCATCCCAGCTACACAGTTCATTAAGACTTATTCTCTTGCACGCTGTTAGCCCAGTACTTCATTGAGGGGGACAGCTAGATCATGCCCTTGTGGAATAGCAGCACTGAGTGCATTTGGGACTGCAGTGCAACAGCAAGCTCCCGTCACAATAAGACTTGTCACATGATGCTTCCAGGGACTACAGAACCACAACACAACTGCACATTACAGAGTCACAGCGGAAGCTGGAAGTTGCTAATGTAAAGGAGGCTTCCGAGCGGATCCATAGTCAATTGTGTTTTACTGAATGCAGTTCAGTTTGCAAAGTCAGACTGGACATGAATATATTTAGCAATCAACTTGTATTGTGTATGTATTCTTTCTTTTTTACTTGTGAGTACACTCTCCTACTGCCCGTATGCTGCATTGGCATAGAGCTTCAAATGGAGCAGCCAGCTAACCAGCTGGGAGTCAGGATGCACATACCATGGCCATGTGATTTCTCAGTATGTGGATACTGGAACTGCTGTTGCTGCTGTGCTTTACAAGCTAACTAACTGGCTGTTTGCCTAAGCAAGAACAGTGGTAGTTGCATAAGCAGGCTTGATGTGGGTAGAGGAGTCAGACACAGATCCTGCTTTGTAATAGTGAAATGTCTAATGTGTAATCGTCTTTGACATCCCATTTGCTGTCTCTGGCAGCTTTTTAAAGATGAAGAGAGCACTTCTATTTAACTTGTTTTTCATATTGTGTAGGTCCGTATCCAGAAGGTTACGTAATTGTCAACATGAGATACGTTTTATTGTGTCTGTGTTTATTGATGTGCACCATTCCAAGTGCCATAAACGACAAAAGGAAAAGAAGCAAATAATGTTGGTAAAGAACTTGCGTCATTATTGACTTTGAGTAGGAGGCTTTGTGGTGGTTCCAGTTTTAACAAACTTACTGAAACTTATCAGACACCACTGAGCAAGAATCTAGAAGATTGGGGTCACAAAAAGGTTTCTGAGCAAATAGCTTATTATTACAATCCTATTAACATCTTCCTCTCAACCTAAAAGGACATCACTGGTGGTTTTGGTTCATTAAAATGGCACACTTTACTGCCAGATATTTTCCAAAATGTAATTTAAAATTTTTAGATTTATTTCCTACTTTCTCCTTTCCTAGAGGAAAAATCATGCCAGTGACCCTTACATGATGGAGATTGTCTTCTAAGAGAGTGGTTAGCAGGCTTACTACACAAACCATGAAAAGTAGCTATTACCAAAGTTGAGAGAAATTATGCAGTCACATTACTCTAGTAGCATAAAGGCATAAATCATCTCTGCCTTTCCACTCTCTTTAAGGTCCAAGCACAGTGCACTGCAATTGTATAATGCACAGGCAAATTGGAAGAGTTCTGCCTGAAGTTCATCAGTTATGTGCATTGCATGCAGGGACAAGTGAGGAAAGCATCCTCTCTGGTAAAGATAATAACAAGGTGTACAGTGTCATTAAAGCACCATCTTGGCTCTGATGAGAGTTCTTGGCAGTGCACTACCAGGGCTTAGGGATAGAGATGGAACAGAGCAGTCATGCACACACATTTTATGTCTCTGTAGCCATGTGTCCTTCTTTTGAGAGCACTCAGACAGAGGTGCAGCGGGCAAAGCAATACCAAGATGGAAATATTGGTAGCTATCCAGAACTGTTTGACACTGAAGATCAAGAACTGAATACTGCAGAGTCCCACTGAGAGGGTATTGTGGAGCAGGAGAATATTTCAATTTAGATATTTTCTTTATATTTTGCCTTATGTTGCTTTTACATTTTGTCTTTATGCCTTTTATGTTTATGTAAAGAACTTTGAATTTTCTTGTTGTTGAAATGTGCTATATAAATAAATGCGTCTTGCCTAGAGGGTGATGACACTGATATTGGTGATCCCCAGACTTTTCCTCTAGTGCCACCAGCAGGTTAATATTTTAGTTTAAGAGTGATCTGTCTAAATATCAATATGAAGGATTGCCATGGAGTTTGTACTACAGACATCTTCCTCCGGATGAAACATAATAACTTTGGTGATTCCCACACTTCTAGCCCCATCAGGTCAAAATTGTAATTTGTCCAATTCTGACCAGAATACCAGGAAAACAAATTATTCCACATCACCCACATCTGTGTTTTGTATTTGATGCTATTTAGTAAATGTTATCATGCTAATGTAGTGGTGTGTGGTGTTTGTATACAGACTTATAGGTTTTGAGCAGTGCTCTTGAACACACCTTTGGAGCATCAAACTAGCTCCACCCAGGTC
>JAPMOB010205930.1:0-13056 GCA_029875015.1 Lepomis gibbosus | reverse complement strand
CTGCTCTTTATGAAAAGCGCTGTGAGATAACTGTTGTTGTGATTTGGCGCTATATAAATAAAATTGAATTTAATTGAATTTAATTGATCCAAATATGCTACAAAATGTCCCCCTATTTGTAATTTGTGATCAACATTGTCTTCTTCTGTATGCTGTTTTGTGACAGACACATCATCTATGTCCGATATTTTTATCTTGTTCAGTAACATGTTGATCAGAATGATCAAGTTCCTTGGGATTGTCATCTATGTCAAATATGTAAGAACAAAAGATTAAATGAAAACCCTTGCAATTATTCGTAAAATGTTTTTTATGAGTTCCTCCTGGCAAAGCTCACTATGATGCAAAGCAAGTAAGAAAGAAGCTGCTTCCTCGATGGCCTGGAAGCATCTTCTTTCCTCATTTCTGTGATTACATTGTATGTCAAATGCCATTAATTACTGCGGAACAATTAAGAATAAGGGATATGAATGTTAAGACTGGATGTCATGGCATACATGCTCCCTAAAGTTTACCTTAAAGGTGTCAGAGCTCTACATTACTCTTCAATAAATACATATTTTTCAGTGTGTCTATAAAATGTACTATTTGGACATTTCAAAAGGCCAAGCTGATTCATGTCCACTGCACTGGTGTGGCAGGAGATACTTCAGGGGTGAACATGTCAAGGCAAACACAACTGAAACTTTCTGCAGAACTGATTAAAAAAATTAAAATGTAAATCTAAGCTATCAGCTAAGATTCTCTCTCTCTCTATTTCTATAGAAATATATATACAACAGCATGAGTGGAATGAATTTGGTGTCTGCTCTGGGCCTTAAAAGCTTAAACAAAAATTAACCTAACTGTTAATAGCTCAAAGAAATATTTGTCTATTTTTCCTCAGCTGTGTTCCCATCAGACGGCTTTTAATTAGAAGGTTTGTTTTAACCACAACCACTTCCGACTGAGGTGTTAATTTTGACAAATCTGTAATGACATTTAACAGTGTATTCACATTATGTGTTGATTAAGCACTTTGATAAACCTCTATCTCTATGTCGATAGCAAATTCCATAGCCATTTCACTATAAAAGCACTGTAGAGAATAAAGCTTAATAAATGAAAGTAGGCAACATGAATAAAACAATTAGACCATTATTAGCCAACTTCTGGCGTCTCACATTGAGTCCACATACAACCCTGTATTTTAGAATACACACATAAATAGGCCAACAGCTCGATTCAGCTTTATGCAATTACACGGACATGAACGTACCATGACGCTGATATTAGCAGAGCTGCTTAAAGGATTGGTCCGTCATCAATCGCGTGGACGTGATTGGTCGCTGGAGACACACTTGTGACGTTGAGTCTGGGCACACCTGATGCTCATTTTAACTGAGAGGCGGGAAGCGCGAGCCGGTTTAAAAGGCAAGTGGCGAGCAGCGGGTCCGTGCTCTTGACTCCAGGACAAAGCAGGAGGTTTGGGTCCTTGCCATTCCACGAAGACAGTTTCTCAGCGGCCCTTCTGTTACACAGAGCGCTTAAGAGGCTGTTTCTGCCAGGGGTTGACCTCCCAACTCATCACAAGCAACTCGACTTCTGTTTGCAGCCATGTTAGAGGTAAGTAAATACATTTCAAAGTTTGTGTTGCTGCAGTTTTTACCGAGTAAGTCACTGAACATTTAATAAACCTTAGAACAATTTATTTATCTTAAAGGAATGGAAAGTAAAACCTGGCAAAATACTTCCCTTATGACTGATTTTAGGGAAACCTTACTGAAACTGAATTGGGTTACAGCTGTTGGTACAACATGATAGCTGTTTGAAATTCTCACAAAGGTAACTGTTGCACATATGGCACATCGCATTGGGATTAATAGAAAGTAGTACATGCTATGATACTTCTAGATTTGCTCCAGTGTAATATCAGGGAACTATACATACACAAAAATATGGACAGTCATTTAAAGGAGTTATAAATTAAATACTACATTGTTCCTAAAAAGCTTCTGAAATTTACTAAACAAAACATCAGTTTTGCAGACTGAAGTTTAACCTTTACATCAAGTTAAAGAAGCTAATGCTCAAAGACCAGGAAGGAGTCAATGCATAACTTCCTTCTACCATGGTCATCTCTCTTTCAGACCAGCAGTGATGACTTGTTCCTGCCTTCCTACCAAGACGAGGAGCTGGTGGACAACCTGCTGTCCCATCAGGAGTCAGATGGAGACCATAATGGTGGAGGACTCTCCCTGGCAAATGCCCTGTTCCCCCTGGTAGAGTCCTCCTCCCCTCCCCTCATCCCCTGGGTCTGCTCCACCCGCTACAAGACTGAGCTCTGCACCACCTACTCGGCTACTGGTTTCTGCAAGTACGCCGAGCGCTGCCAGTTCGCCCATGGCCTACATGAGCTCCATGTTCCCTTCCGCCACCCCAAGTACAAGACAGAGTTGTGTCGCAGCTATCATACAACTGGTTACTGCTACTACGGCAGCCGTTGCCTGTTCGTCCACGACCCCAGTGAGCAGCGCCCTGCCCTGCGCCGTCGCAGGAATGTCCCCTGTCGCACCTTTCGCTCCTTTGGCGTTTGCCCCTTTGGTACCCGCTGTAACTTCCTGCATGTCGAGGGCGGAGATGCAGGCAGCAGTCTGGAGTCGGCTGATGTTGGCGAGGATAATCCTCCTCCTGTTGCCAGCCCACCTCTCCAACCACAGACGAAGGAGTGGAAGCCACGCGGAGCCCTATGCCGCACCTTCAGCTCATTTGGCTTCTGCCTATACGGCACACGCTGTCGCTTCCAGCACGGCCTCCCCAGCAAGATCAAAACCTCTGACCAAACCCAAGGAGGGCCCTTCTACCCTCGGCTGTTCCCCGGAAGTTCAGGTTTACCTTCTCCCACCTCTCCTTTCCCTTCCATCTCACCAAACTCTTCCACCGCATCTTCTCCTCCATCAACCTCTCCTCTCGCCACCCCGCCTGCAGAGGCCACAGCCCACAACGCCTTCACCTTCTCCAGTCAGCACCTGAGCAACCTGCTGCTGCCACTGGCCCTCCACCTGCAGCAGCTGGAGAGCAGCAAAGGCCAGGAGATCTGGGACAACAGAGCACTCTAACTAGACATGATAGGAGTTTGAATCCGCACACAACACCACAGTGCAATTAATCTTTCTTTTTTTTAACTTCTCCTTAGTCTTATTTTTTTTTTTTAATTGAGGTTTGACTTGACAGCTTATCAGCAGGCCTTGAACTAGAATAGATCAGGCAGTCTGGAATAGTTGTGGCCCGTGGTTTTGAATCACCAGACGTAGCTATGAGTGTAATTTAATTTTTTAACTATTGTAAATATTAATGAACTGTGTATGAAATGTCTGACCACAGCATCATGAATAAACTAATTTTAATCTTTAACCTTTTTTGTGGTGGTTAAGTAAGTAGGCACTGTTTTCACATGTCAGAACTTAAAATTTTGTGACTAAATGCAGTTTGTATAGGAGAATGGCAACAATCACTTTCAACAAAGTGAAAACAAGGATTGAGAATTAGCTGCATAATGTGCAAGGACACTAACAAATTTCAGAGAAGTCCAACTTTTTTGGTCCTTGTCTCAATATGAAAAGGCTTTGGTGTACAACAATAGTTCTAGAAATTGTTTTCCTGTTTGTGACTGAACCAGCCACATGACCACAATCACACTGGACCTCACAAATGATCATCTTTAATCCCTGCAGCCAGCTTCCTACATGTGGCAGCTTGAACACAGTCCAGAATACTTTGAAAAGTAAGATTCATGACTCAAGTTTAGAATATTCATTTTCAAAATGGTTGCTCCCTCATAATTCATTCTGCTCTAGGATTTTATAGGAAAAGGTGACTCATTCAACCAAAACTGTGGAGGCTTGACTAATATGGCAAAAAAAAATAATTAAGGATATTTAAGACTTGTGGCAGGATATTTTCTCAAATGTGGGAAAGTCTACAGGGAACAATTCATCCATAATATTTACATAAGTATTACTTTACACATAATAGGTTAAGAATGGATTTAACCCAGAACAATAAAAGCTGAAAGTGTAACAAAGGCTACATTTTGTTCTATGGGACTGTCCCATTAATTCCTCTTTGGAAGGCGGTACTGGAAAGGTGACTCAGACGACTCCTGCCAGAATCTCCAACTCTGTTAGATAAATCTCTCATGCCACCAGGCCTTGCTAAAACTGAAGCTGGGCTGATGGATGATTACAGAATGGATTAAATGTCTGGCATAGCTGCATTTGAATTTATAAGCTGGATGCAGAACATCCCAAGCAAAATTAGCCAAGCGTGGCTTTATTTTGACTACAGCATAGATACAAACTCTTAGAGGCGATGCGGGGTACAAGGGGATAGAAGAAGAGAGGGACATGTGTGGATGTATACATTAATCCATAGGTATGTATGGAAACGTGCATGTAATAGGTATGGGGGTGCCATGCTGGTTCTTTCTAGCTGCCTTCAATGTTTTTTGTTTTCAAATGTGAGATCTTGTATCACATCTGCTTCATTTATCTATTTGTAATAATGAGTAATATTATTAAAATAAATAAAAATTCTTAATGACAATTAAAAATCGCGTGCCAACAGTGATCAAACAATGTTTACTTTTATTACTTTATTTTCAGCTTTTCTCATTACAATAACACAGTGAGTACAAAAAAAAACCCAAACAAAAACAGCACTCAACCAAGGAGCAAAATTAAAAGTGACAAAAGGGAAAGCTAAACAAAACAAAAAATAAACAAAACAGAGGGAGGACTACCAGGGTATCGGAGTGCAAGGTCAAAGTTTGCTCAGATTAGAGGCATAGCATAGCAGCAAACACACAAAGCAGACAATCAAATCTCATCAAGAAACATCAAGAATGGTTTCCACACCTTCAAGAAGTACTTTTTTGAGCTTCCCTTGTTGAAACGAATCTGTTCCATCTTTGCCAACGAAAGCATTTCATTAAGCCACTTCCTGAAGCATGGGGCCAGTGGGGACTTCCAGTCCAGTAATATTCATTTTTTTGCTGAAACCATACCAGCTCTAATAATCTGCTTTTGATGGGAAGGAAGGCCCCTTGTTTGGTCAGAACAACCAAAAATAGCCAATTCACAATCTGGCTGAATATTCACTCCAGTGTTCAAACAATTTCTAACATTTATTTTTTTAGGGGGTGGTAGACCCATAACGTCCTTCAATTACAGTGGTCTATCACCCAATGCTCTTCAATCGACCAATCACTGACCTTCACCTCCTGGCGCGTCACTACGAAAATGTCAACATCCTGTGGTCAACATGTAGCCATCTGGCTTAACAGTCAAGTTAGCCAGAATTAAACCGGATGTTATGCGTTTTTAGTCAAATTAATCTACTTAAATTAAGCAGCGTTTGAAAATATTGGTGTTTTACACACTTCTCTTATTATATTTAAATTTTCATCATCAATGCGGCATACTATTACAAAAGGGACAGATTTTTATTTTGAAGAGTGTAACGGATGTCATAATTTATCTTGCTTTCTAACTTGACACTATTTATGGGACGTCTAACGTTGGTGCTGTAACTTATAGTTACGCTGATGTAAACTTTCCTTCTGAGTAGTAGGATTTACATCTTCAGTCGTTCTAGCTAAGAAGGTAAAGTCTTGTAATATATTAAAGATTTTAAGTTGCATTTTCTCTACTATTCGTAGACAGCTAGCTATTAGCATTTTATGTGACTGTAACTTAGCTAACTCAGGCTAGGAACGTTATGTGGTTACTTTACTATTTTATCATTTACCTACACAATACAGTAACGTACGTTTATACAGAAAACAATGGTAGTTGTTTTTGCGTTACAATATGATCAAAATGATTATATAAGCTATTCACTTTTTGACACAGTCGTTTGTTGCATCCTATGATTCCAGCTGATAGACGGAACCCAGATCTCATTTTGTTAGCATGCTGCAGAGCGAGTCCGCGCTGCTCCCTTCAGAGAGAACTGCATGACAAATCCCATTGAAAAATATGAGGATTTAAAAAACGTGGCTTATTGTCACTTATACATAACAGATACACCAGAAGTCGAGATCTTCAACTAATCGAAAATGTGTTTTTGTTAATTCGGGGTACAGTGGACTCACCAGGCACGACTCAGCCGTGTTAAAAACTTTAAAGCTCTGAAGTTTAAGATTCGACAGTTAACGTTAAGGGAAACTTGAGGGAAAGTTAACCTACACTGAGCGACCGGTTCTCAGTTTTTTTTTTGTTTTTTTGTTTTTTTACAGATGTTACTGTTGTGAAAGCTATTAGGAATTTATAAGCATAGCCATAACGCTGTCTGAAACACTTTTTTAATTTGTAAAACATTTATGTTATTTGTGAAAATGAAAAAGGACGATTTCACTGCTATTTTTGCATAGAAACAACATTGGACCAGGTCCTAATCAAAAACCACTGTACCTAGAACTGTCAAATCAGGACTAGATTGTCCCAGAGAGGCCAGAGTTTCTTTAAAACACAGTTTCAGATTTGTGAAAGATTTATCTTATTGGGACAATCTGGTCCAGGTGTGACTGCTCTAGGTACAGTGGTTTTAAATCAAGACGTGGTCCAATTCAGTCTACATGCAAAATCAGGCAGCTATCACAACAGTAAGAGCTGCAAACAGTAGAGGGCCATGGGTAGCAAGTGCTAACATGAGGTGCTTTTCCTTGCTAGTTTCTGAGTGCTCACCGTGAGCATGGCAGACCGAGAGGAGCGCCGCTTCGCCGAGGTTTCCCGGGAGTCTGTCAGACTCATGGCTGAGAGTGCAGGCGTGGAGCTCGGCGACGATGTGGCCGCTCTGCTGGCCGAGGATGTGTGCTACCGGCTCAGGGAAGCCACGCAGGTCAGTGCTGCAGGGAAGGAATCATTAACGTGTTGCTTCATCCCAAATCTCTACATATGAGCTATTGAAGTGTGTCAAAATGTGTTGAAGTGCAAGTTATTTAAGTACTTGCGGTACTGATGGTGTGTTGTGTTGGACCCACACAGAGCAGCTCTCAGTTTATGAGACATGCCAAGAGGAGGAAGCTGACAGTGGAGGACTTCAACAGAGCTTTGCGCTGGAGCAATGTGGAGGTGAGAGTGTCTCTCCCAGTCCGTCTGATATGACACAAACATGCTACAGAAGTCATTGCCTTCAGCTTCTTTATCCCGCTGCGTTCATCAGGCTATTTGTGGCTGCGGGGCCCAGGATGCTCTTCCTTTCCGCTCAGTGAAAGAAGGGGAACTTTTCTTCATTGAGGATCGGGATATCAACCTGGTCGAGTTGGCTTTGGCCACCAATATTCCCAAGGGCTGTGCTGAGACCATGGTGCGAGGTATGACAGAAGTATCATTGATGCTGAAAGTTCACAGTTCATGTCTTTGAATAACGAGGTATGATTTACTTATAATTTCTCTCCTTTTCTTCTCCCTCCAGTGAATGTATCTTACCTGGATGGGAAAGGCAACCTGGAGCCTCAGGGGACAGGTAAGACAGGCTCACAGTAGGCAATGTTGCCCCTCCTATTCATTTTCAAGGAAATTAGTGTGAAGAGGCAAAACTCCTTTACTTCTGTAAGTAATCAGTCTAGTGAAATGTCATGCTGGTGCATCCTGTCATCCTGTTTGATTGCCTGACGTTGATGTGATAAGACACACAGCGGAGTCACTGGCAGGTTGTGTACAACACAAAACGTGGAGGAATGGCTTAAATTTAAATTTCCTTTTTATAATTGGATTTGGTTTATATTGCACAAACAATAATTGCAGACTCTGACCAGATCACTAAATGCTAACAGCTAATTCTGCACCTGAGCTAACATCTTGTTGTGATATTGAATATTTTCACACTGACTGACTGGATCCCAAAGATATGGCTTTTAAATTAGTGAGGCCTGTTTTTTTAAAGTTGACCTCTGCCTCTGACTGAGCACGTCAGCGTAACCCTGATGGAGAGTTTCAGTGTGCATTAGTTGTCAGACCTGACTGTTGACTTTTCACAGTTCCCACAGCAGTGCAGTCCCTGTCAGACGACCTGTTGAAGTACTACCAGCAGATCACACGGGCCATCCTGGGAGAGGACCCGCAGCTCATGAAGGTTAGCTGCCGCTGAACACAGGCAGACGTTCTGCGAGGCTATACGATGCGTTACTTCTCATATTCTTCTTCTGTGCGTTTCAGGTGGCTCTGCTGGACCTGCAGTCCAACTCTAAGATCGCTGCCCTCCTGCCGTACTTTGTGTATGTCATCAGTGGGGTAGGTTTGTGCTTGTAGATGATTTAACATTTAACTTTTAAACAAAGTTAGAATCCAAACAAACAGACTGTAGAAAATGTCCTATTTATTCACTTTTAGATGTAAAATGTGCAAAAACTGTGTTCAGGATTCATTTAATAAATTGGTTTTCTTTGATTTCTTGATTGTCTTTTTAGAATTTAAATTTTAGAATGCTGCTTTAGTAGCAGACTTTAGTTACATAAAATGTTAACTTTGTGATCTGTAAAAAAAAAAAAGGAAAAAAAAAGAAAAAGCATTTATCCATTTTACTGATTGTGTGTTTTTTTTTCTGACCAGGTCAAGTCAGTAAGCCATGACCTGGAGCAGCTCAACAGGCTTCTGCACATGGTGAAGAGCCTGGTCCAGAATCCCTACCTGTACCTGGGCTCATACGTGCGCAGCCTGGTCTCTAGTGTCATGTACTGCATCCTGGAGCCGCTGGCCGCCTCCATCAACCCACTCAATGACCACTGGACCCTCAGGGACTACGCAGCCTTGCTCCTCAGCCACATCTTCTGGTAAACAAATCAGATTTGTGTCGCAAATCGCGTTCATCCATAGTGTTCAAATGATATGGACTGTAGGGATGTCACAGTACCAGAAATTTAGTTGTCGATTCCAATATCAGTGAAATTCCAAAAAATCTCGATACCAGAGTAAAAACAAAACGATACATCCCAGTGCTACCATGTACAACATACACTCCTTTGATAAAAACATTTGAACATTACAAAAAACTACTAATTGCTGGAAATTTGTGTGAGGATGTGCAGGACAGATGAGGTGATTTGATGTGAATATATCAACCTGAAAATGAGCAAGATATTGAAATTACAACCTTGCAATATGCATAATTAATTAATTAATTAGTTTTCTTAACTTTTTGTATAGACTCAGGTGTTAAAGGTTTAAGGGTGGTCACCATCTCTATAGGCAGTGGTTTGAGATTTCTATTTTCAAAAGTTATTGACAAATGAAATGGACCATAATGCACTTTGAAGACAGTCTCTGACTCTGCCTACAGTGACAGGAATGTTGGACAGACTTCAGTTCTTTGTGGTGCAAACAGCATTGTCATCTTTGGTGATTTTGTGCTGAACAAAACGGAAACATCTGCCTAAATTAGCTCTCCATCGGATCCCAAAACTGGATGAAATCGCAGCTTCGACAGAGCTATTGAAGGTAACAGCCGCGAACACCAACGTTACCCTGGTTTCCATACACCACAGCTGAGCTGTTGCTGCAGCTGCTCTTGTCGCCATCTTTTACGTGTTGATCCCCAGGTACCTGTGGTACTGTAGAAAATCAAGTTCAATAATGTTTTCAGAATTT
This sequence comes from Lepomis gibbosus, assembly GCA_029875015.1. Taxonomy (NCBI): domain Eukaryota; kingdom Metazoa; phylum Chordata; class Actinopteri; order Centrarchiformes; family Centrarchidae; genus Lepomis; species Lepomis gibbosus. Next base: position 3,430 of record JAPMOB010205930.1, on the reverse strand, counting down.
TGGCATTGATTTGGTACCCAGGTATCAGTTCTTGTGAGATCCCCAATGGGATCATATTCCCACATTAATACCCTATATATTCCCAACCAGTGGTTAGTACTGGTCATGTATGAAACTTCAAATAATATATCTATGACCATTTTCAGACCAAATTCTGACAGTGATTCACTGTTTTTTACGTACAAAATCATCAAACACTTGTACGCTTAAATACATATATTGCCAAAAATTTTAGGACACCCCTTCAAATCACTGAATTCAAGTGTTCCAATCACTTCCATGGCCACATGTGTACAAAATCAAGCACCTTGGCTGCAGACTGCTTCTACAAACATTTGTGAAAGAATGAGTCTCTCTCAGGAGCTCAGTGAATTCAAGCGTGGTACTGTGATAGGTTGCCACTTGTGCATGTCCATTCAAGAAATTTCCTCACTACTAAACATTCCACGGTCAGCTGTTAGTGGTATTAAAACCAAGTTGAAGCGTTCGAACAGAAACTCCGCCACGAAGTGGTACAGTATGACGCATAAACTCAGTGAGCAGGGTCAGCGCATGCTGAGGTGCACAGTGTGCTGAGTCAATAGCTACAGACCTCCAAATGTCGTGTGGCCTTTGGATTACCTCAAGAACAGTACGTAGAGAGCTTCATGGAACAGGTTTCCATGGTTGAGCAGCTGCATCCAAGCCTTACATCAAGTGCAATGCAAAGCGTTGGATGCAGTGGTGTAAAGCACGTCGACACTGGACACTAGAGCAGTGGAGACGAGTTCTCTGCAGCGATGAGTCATGCTTCTTTGTCTGCCAATCCGATGTACGACTCTGTGTTTGCCGGTTGCCTGGAGAACGGTACCTGCCTGACTGCATTGTGCCAAGTTTGGTGGAGGGGGGTTGTTTTTCAGGCTTGGCCCCTTCGTTCCAGTGAAAGGAACTGTTAATGTTTCAGCATGCCAAGACATTCGGGATAATTTCATGCTCCCAACGTTGTGGAAACCCCTTCCTGTTCCAACATGACTGCGCACCAGAGTAAAAAGACAATTCATCTGGTCAACAAGCATAAATGGGTAGAAAGCATTATTTTAATTGCTGTCCACAGTCTGTCATTCTCTGTGTGTCTGTGTATTTAAATGTCTTCTCCTTTTTATTATTCTCTGTAGGACCCATGGTGATCTGGTGAGTGGTCTCTACCATCAGATCCTGCTGTCGCTCCAAAACGTTCTGTCTGACCCAGTGAGACCGCTCTGCTCCCACTATGGAGCCGTGGTGGGGCTTCATGCTCTGGGATGGAAGGTATGTTCATTGCCTCCGTGTGGAAATCTTGTGTTTCTGCATTAAAGTAGGTACACTGCCAGTAGGGGATGTTATATAAGTTATTAATGCAGCAGTACATTTTTAGTGTGAAATTTAAATACATTTGCATGAATGCTGGACATGATGCGTATCAAGTTTAGACCACATATTGCAAGTTTGATGTAATTTAAGTTATGTTTGACACATAAGGCTTGCTTCTTGTTGCCAGTAGGTCGTGCTGGGTCTATGACTCAATAGATGTGTTCGAGATGATGCGGCTGACTTTTGTTGACTTGATAGTCTAACCTGAGCAGCAGATGACTGCAGGGGCGTGGTATAAAAATGGCGCCGTCAGGTCGAACACATTATACCTGCATACTGTGAGCTGAGATCAATCTCATCTTGTGGCATTTGCAAAAAAAAATATGCCGCAAGATCAGTAAATAGCGTGGTTCCAACTTGGTGCAGCTGGAGAACAGCAACTGCGGAAAAGCAACTCCCGCGTCATGTGACATGTTGACGTTTTACAGCGCCGGCAAAAGTCAGACAAAATTTCTAACCAGTATGCCTTATTGAGTCCAGAATGCATCACAGTAAGGAAGATGTAATAAAAATAATAATAACCTTTATTTAGACCTGACTGTTGACAACAATGTACAAAGTGCTTCACAGAGTCACAGAGACAAGGACTGAATAAAAAACTACAATGAATCATTAAATTTGTGAGGACCCAAAATAAAATAAAAATGATAACATGAAAATAAAAAGTGACAAAACAAGAGCACAACATTAAAATGCTCTTACTCTCTCTCAGGTGAGGAAATGTTTTCCTCTGAAAGTGCATTTCTAGTAGACTCTGACAGCCTGATTTCCTCGGGCAGGTCGTTTCAGAGCCTCGGGGCCCGGACAGCAAATGTTCTGTCCCCGTTAGTTTTCAGCCTGGACTCAGAGAGACAGGAGAGCCCTGCCAGAAGATCAGATCAGAAGATTAAGCTTCGAAGTGGTTCATCAAGAAATGAAGATAAAGATCCAAAATATAATCTAGAGCCAGGTCATAGAGAGTCTAAAAATGATCAATAAGATCTTTAAATCAGACCCAGTGTGGGTGCCAATGTGAAAAGGCTGAGGATTGCCAGCTGAGTTCTGTAAAGTCTGTATAATTTCAAGGTTTTTTGATTAAGACTTGCATTAATGTAGGTGTGAGAAAATACAAAGTGTGTAAAAAAGTTTCTGCATCTCTGAAATTTAAAATAGGTCTTGTTTTTGCAATATTTCAGAGGTGATGAAAACATGACTGGACAAAGACACCAAGATTTCTTGCAACAGGCTTTATATGCTGTGACAGGTGGCCAATGACATCACTATTTGTTTAGTGATATGTTTGACAGAAATGGTTTTAAAGTATTTTGGGACACAACCATAGACCATGAGCTGTTCCAGATCGATAGCAAAAAACTTAATTGGGATGATGTCAAGAGGGCTTGAGTTTAGGCGTAATGATTCAGATCTTAAGATTTTCGCTTACTAAATTTGACATCGATCTGCTTGGAGGAGTTTGTAAAAGGAAAGCGACTGTAAATGGCAAAAAAAGCAATTAAAATGCACACAGAATTAAAAATGGCTGCCTTCCTGTTGACCAAGAGACTTTTTCTGAAGTCCACCCTCACAGACTCACAGACTTTGAGGCACGTTCTCCGTAAGTCCGTGAGGGTTTAGTGCCGTCTCACTGTCAAATCATCAAATGCGTGAGGGCTCACAGACATTTTGAGCCCTGTTTAGACCCTTTTCGTAAGTCCGCATTTCTGCAGACTTTGCCTGAGGAAAGTGCCCACAGTTCATAGCAGTATGACGTGAAACATGGGAGTCGCCAGGGTTACCGGGTGAAGCCCGGAAACAAGAGAAAAATCACGTCAAATCCGCCTATATAAGAGAAGAAGAAGAAAACTGTAAACAAACAAGCATTTACACCAACGCTGATGTTAACAGTTAGAATTTTTCTTTACTTAAGAAGGTGCATAGAACACATGAAGTCAGAGGAACACACTTATTAGCCTACACACTTTGTTTATTCAACTATTTATTTTAGTTTTTGCTTAATGATGCTGTTCGACCAACAATAGTTTAGGCCTATTGATTATTGACA
>JAPMOB010205926.1:0-41005 GCA_029875015.1 Lepomis gibbosus | reverse complement strand
AATTTCCTGTCATCTAAATAAACCTGTTGTTAACTCCTAACTCTGGTCTGCGTCTGAGTTTTCTGGTCCCGGTCCTGACATCAGGACACTCAGCAGACGTTTATATTTATGTTATTTCATGGGGGAAAAGCTTGCTCAGCAGCCATTTCACTTCTAAATAAAGGTTAAGGAAAGATCCTTGTGGCATATTTTAAATTCATATAGATGAGATTCACAGTAATTTATTCCCAAATGACCTGACCCACTTCATCTTATAGAACCAACTATTGGCAATTAAAATAGTATCATAAAGTAATATCATATATAGTTTTCACAGAAATTCCTATTTTCACTGAGATCTCTGTTACATCATTAACCTCACCGAGCACGTTAAGTTTCAACTACTCTATAAATCTGAATTGGAAATTTAAATAATAAACTGCAGTAATAATCACAAATGGTATATATGTAAGTCTCAATATACTCTGCTTCTCAAAGAACATATTTATGCTCTAATGGCCTGGCCTACTTTAGCCTGCCTAACTAGCCCTAAAATATGCTCTTTTATCCACTTCTTCTGGAGGAGGGTTTACCTTCAACACCGGGCATTACTGAGTTCAGCTGCTCTGCCGGGGATCCCGCTGTATTGTAGCAGAGAGCATCAGGCTTTAGGAATGCCAACAGATCCAGGGGCAGGGGATCACTGACCTTGCACCCTCCTATCTGTGGTCAAAGTCTTGATTTACTGAAGCAACCTAAATACCCCTCACCTTGGAGGCTTTCAAAAGGTCTGTATTGGGTTTTCTGGAATGTCCTTTTATCAGTTGTAGTTGCTTGATGCCTCTCTGGTCTATAAATCAATTGGTTTTCTCCACTTGAGTATTTGACTATTCTGATTAAGCCAAGAATATTTTCAGGTAATATTTGCTGGTCACACAACTTTGCAAATTCACACTGTGAGCTGCCCCATTTTAGTCACTGGTGGTCACTGAGGAGCTGTTGTGTGGCAGTTTTTTATCCTCACCTCCGGCATAGTCAAGGGATGGCTATGTCGCTCCATCGGCCTGGCAGTCCACCACTTTCGTCCTCACTAAAGTCTCATCAACTGTTTGGATTGCCATGAATTTGCCCACTTTGTCACTTATATTAGGACGTAACTTTGTGGGGGCTTTGGCCACAGCTGACAGACGAGGGAAAACTTTCTTTAATTTTATGATCCTCATTTTCCCACGCTTACATGGAGTTCCTGAGTGAACTATGTTACTTGAGGGACAGGCTGCATCTGTATAATTGCTACACTGCCTCTCTCCATCTCCCCCTACAATCACTGACAATAGAACAATATCCAATTATCTGCAGAACAATGCCGCTTCACTGCCAGCTGTACATTAGGTCTCAGTTTCTGGGAATGAGTCCTAATTTCTGGCTGGCACTGAAGGACCTCCTCCACAGCTGCTCAGCTCAGCTTCCAGTAGATGAAAACAGGAAGAATGAGAGATACAGTGACACACAGTATAACAAATCTATCCATCAAACTCTCATGTATAATGATCACACACTTCATTTGTAGTTAACAGCATTCTTTCTGGTATAAAATTTGGAATTGACTAGTAATACAATTTGATTTAATTGATCTTTGATTGGACATAGGTCCCTCGCAGCTACAGGAAACTGGTCTGAAAAATCTGTATTAATTAAGTTACCCTTGTAATTATTGATTTTTGGTTCTAAAATTAATTGTAGAGGTCTACTGTAACCTACAGCTGCGAGTTTCTGTGGCCCTGTGGATGGAGCTGGTAACCATTTTCATTTCAGGCAAAAATGGTCACATTTGGTTTTTAGTTATTTTAATGTTACTACTTACTTGAGTAGCATAAGTGAGCTGCTGCATTGAAGTGTTTGCAGGTAAATATTAACCATGCATGTTATTAAGCTTTTATAAGTGCAAGACTAACAAACATTTTAACATCACTGAAATCATGAGATGCTCTTAAACGGTGTAAAAGAGCAAACAGTAAACAGTGTTGCTGTTGTCAATGAGATACAATTAGAAACAGTAACATGCATTGGATCCATCATGTGAATCTCTTGTGCGTCTGAAGGCAAATCGAATCCAGTGTGTGAATGGCAGACTCTGCTACCAACAACAAAAATGTCTCTCTACACCAGACGCACGCACCCACAATAATTCAGAATAAATGCATAAAAAGGGACAATGGAGTTTTTCAAAATAATCCAGATTGGTAATCAAACCATGTCGTCAAATAACCACAAATGCTGTTGGCCATCATTTTTGAATCCTCTATCACAGCGAACAAGTCGAGTTCAGCTCCTGGTTTAAACCCCCAAGGTTCAATATTCAAAGTGTGAATCCAATATGCTTTTCTGCATCACACTGAGCACTTGGGTATCTTAAGTGAACTGCAGTTTTCTTGAACATGTGTAATTTCATTGTCAAGAGGCTCTTAGGTAAATTTTAACCAAAGCAGCAGCAGCAGCAGCAGCAGCTGCCTCAGAGAAACGTCTCAGTGCTCATTTCCAGCTATGGAGAGGAGGGAGGGAGAAAATAAGAGGGGTGGATGAAAAGAGAAGAGATAAGAGGCAGGATTGGAGTTTGGGGTTTCCTAGTGTAGATCACAGGGTCAGAGAGGGGCAGAAGCCTGAGAGGATATTTCATCTCTGAGTAATGTAGATGTCTATCTTCTCCTGCCATCATACATAATGTAACATCCATTTTTTTGCCTATTCTGCAGATACAGAATCACAAAAACAGTGCTGTGATGTCTGTGTAAGCAACCCCATTCCTGTGAAATCATCCCAGCACTGGTGAAATATATTCTCAATTGGCATATGATGAACAGCAGCTCACCCAAACTAGTTTGATGGTAGAATAACATAAGCATTTTAATGGAGACACAGTATGTATGCAATGTTCAATCAGGGATACATTTATTTGGATAGACTCATTGTTGCATGGTGGGTACAATATTTTGTTGGAAGATATTTCATCATGCAATTTTGTCATCCAGGGTGCAGGGTCCATGGACCGAGGGAGCGGAAGTTCACATATATTTTTCCTCTCTGGCATCTCTGTAAGTCCAAGAAGGATTGTCTTTTTTGCCTCTCTCTGTCTCTCTCTGTCTCTCATCCCATTCTTTTATATCTTTGCTGCTCACAGTCTCTCTCCTGAAGTGGAAAATCTGAAGTAATTGGTTTCTGAATTAAAGAAAGCAAGCAGGGATGAAAACAGGCTCTAATTCATTTTTCTCTCTCTGGGAGAACAGGGTGGCTGGAGACATTGGGGAATTCTGGAAAACGAGCACTCGCCCATAATTTCCCCGCCAACAATCAGCGGCATCACTTAGGATCTAGGTATTTCTATTAATAGAGCTCCGGGTCAGCATTGGCATGTGGAGGCTTATTTTGATTAACCTCGCGCCTCTGCAGCCATGGCAAACTCTGTGGCTTAATGCACTTCAGAGAAGGGGGTTTCAGTCGAGGCGAGAGATGAGTTTGCTGAAAAGGGTTTTAAAAAAATACATAATTGGTTAGCTGTCAGGGGACCATAGTGGCAGAGAATTGTAATTGGGGGGAGAGAAAGCTTCCACTCAAACCACAAGAATTAAAGAGATTTCCAACTTGGTGTTAGTCTGACACAAAGGCCCAATGTGGTGTATTACCTGAAAATGAAGCATTACACTGGCTCTGACAAAGAGCCATTACATCCATCCAGCATTATATGCCTGAGGGGTTTAGGTAGTCGCTGTCCTCGGCATACTTAGTAGTTAATCTACAGCTGTAGTCTCTGCAGTCTCAGTCTGTTGAGAACATGACTCACTGAGGATACAGCACTTTAAAGTGATAGAGAACTTGCATGTTCTAAGAGCCTCCATCGCAGCAGATATGCATGGAAATGGTTTCTGGACATGTATGATGAGAGGACCTGAATAACTCATTGTGTAACTTCACTAAAGCAGTTAATGAGTAAAAAAAACAACAAAAACTTGTATCTCCACATACTTAAAGTCAATTTTCATTAACCGAAGTCCTCATACTAAAATGCAATCTAAGATGACCCATATGACCCCAATTATATGATCCAGTACCACTTCTTTGTAGTGTGAAAGTTGTTTCCCGACCATAAACAGCAGTTTAACCAAAAAAAGGAAAACCACTGAGGAAAACTAAGCTGCAATTTGTGCTGTTGAAAACTGCAGAAAAAGCTAGTAAGAGGAGCTTCATGATCTTCTCTCCGAGTCTTTTTGTGGCAGTGTAGCATCATGCTACCTTTACGCTTGCCACTTAAAGAGACGTATATCCTAAATATGTTTCTGGGGGGAAAACATAGGTAATTATTTGCATGACTGCAAGCGGTTGCTTGTCACGAAATTTAAAATATAAATGTATAGACTAATGACTGATGCTGTTGTTTTTTCCCCCGTTTCTGCTATAAACAGCATCTGGAGTGCTCTGGCTCTTCCATCAGGTGAAACACCTTATGAGTTCCAACTTGATGTTTGACTGACTGTTGTACAGGAAGGCCTTCCTCAAAAAGATAGTGATGCTTCTTTTTCATCAACCTCTTGATTTCAGTTCTGCAGTATTTTAGAAAAGGCAATTCTTCTCCATTACAATGGTAATACAGATAAAGATTCAGTGTTCCTATACTGTTAATAGATAGCAAACAGGTTTTCATTTTCCTCCTCATTTTTCATCGCAGGAAAACAAATACTTTGCACACAGTAATACTGGTTACATCTCTTGCCTGTAGCCTGACTTGTGTTCCTTTTTTAAAGATTAAATATTATGTTACAGAGGAGAGGAGGTAGGAGCAGAATATTTTCATATTTATTTCCTGGGTGAACAGCTCTATATGTGGACTGGAATATTCTGTTAGTTGGTTTATTTATGGCAGCAGAGGTAGTGACTCATAGAGCATCAAAGGTTTTAGGAAACGTAATGCAAATAGATATTGAGGCAACAGTCTGTTGCAATGCTATGACTTTGTATAAATATGTTAGCAAATGGAAAATTGAGATGAATTAAAATCTATCCATTGCTGCCTCCTGCATTCTGCTGAGAATTTGGGACGAGGATATACTATATTTGGATGTCCAAAGTTTAAATAAATGTTGAAATAATGATCTAGATGAATCAAAAAATTAATCTCTGCAATACTTTTCAGTGATGAATGGCAACCCCCCAAACTCCCAAAAAAAGATTTTTTTTTAAAAAGACATTAAGTCTTAAATAAAATGTGTTCATGTTGATCGACATATCTCTCTGGCTAGTGCTTGCCTCTTGCTTTGGTGTTGTCAAAGCTTCGTCTCAGAAATGTGCATGGCATCATCAATGATAAATCCAGTCGATGACCGATGACAATGCTGCATCAATGCTGAACCCAAAGCTTTGTGGGGCAAATTTGTAATTTATGATTTTTGGCTAATAAAAATCCAATTGAATTTTTAAAAGGTGTGACATCACCATATACAAAAGTCACTATGGTCATTTTGATGGTGATCAATTTGACCTGAAAAGGGGTGATCACTGTAAGTGTTTTACACTGTATAAAGGAATAAAACAAAGTGTTTGGCCATTTCAACATCCACAGGCCTCTGACTGTCCTGTACTTTGTGTAATTCATTGTCTCTTGCAATTACTTCGTTCAAGATTGTTTTCATCCTGGAATCCCAGCTGTCCTTCTTCACTGCAACCACAGCGGGGCTTTTGCCACTTAGTAGTGTAAGACAGTTGTACTGCCCAAACAAATTACATTAATGCATGCCATGTGTTTGTTGTGTTTCCAACCCAGGTAACAGTTCAGTGTTTGATCCTTTGCAAGGTTCAGATCAATCAGGGTGCTATCAGTGATGTCACTGCACTCTGAGCTGACTGATGGATGTGGTTTGGGGAGTTCACACACTGTAGACTAGGAATTGTGTGTCTCTGCAGTAGGAACAGGGTTTGATGATTGTTTATGTTCCTAGTAGGTGTGTGTGTGTGTGTGTGTGTGTGTGTGTGTGTGTGTGTGTGTGTCTGGTATCATCATCCCTGCTCTTTACGCTCAGCAGATAACCTTTGATTTGTGTGTGGGGGTTAATCCAGGGATGAAAAGGGAACGTTCCCCAATGTGCTGCATCTGCAACCTCTCAGTCTATGGGGATTTGGCTGTCCAACAGTTACAAACACAATCAGACAACTGTCCCTTATACTCCTCCCCCTCCCCACACTGATCAGCAAACCCCATTCACTCAACTGCTGGATCTCAACATAAATGGGATCAATTCTTTTGAATGAATGAATCCCTTTCATGGGATTTGACAGGGATCTGCTGGAGGGGTTTCATTTTACTTACCACAGTAAATTAATGTGTGTCACCACTGTGATGCATTAAAACAAGTAAATTGTGTTTTTATCATGAAAATATAAAATGTTCATTGTATGTTTGTTTCTCTTGTAAAATACACATTTCCACAACAAATGTCCAATAAAATGTTTATTTGTACTTTTTAGAACTACAGAGAATATTGCAGAACAATCTTGAGCACACTCTTTGATGTTACCTTACTTACATGTACTGAATATCTTTAAAACGCCTTAAAGGTTCAAAACATGGCCAGAGATTCAATAAACAGTTCTGACATTTTTTTAAAGACGTCCACGTATCGCTCATTTGTATTGCATGCTCATTTGCGTAGATATCTAAACAATGAGCATGCTAACCAGCTAGCCCAAGGTTGTCCTTTGTTGGAATATCACCTGTGCCTCAAGAGGTGATAGTGAGTCAATGTAGCATTCAGTTTGCTCTCAATCCAACACAAGAGGACGATGAAGACACACGGCCCCACATGACCACGCCCCAGCCCGTGAGGGAGGCGTCTGTCGAAATGACCAGCCAGCGACAAGACCCTCCCAGCATGGGCCCCTGGGACAGGAACCAAGTTTCCTTCCAAACTGATAGAGAACGAAGACCCCCAAATCAGACGGAAAGGATTTCCCCTCGGGGAAAAACACTTGGTCCTTAGCCACCACTGCAGGGGTCTCATGTGCAGCAGTCCAGATGGTATTATGCTGGACGCAGCCACCAGGAGACACAACACTCGTTGAAAGTGTTTTATAGTGATGGCGTGGCCTCACTTCACCCCTTTCACGGCAGCCAATATTGTGTCGACAGGTGCCGGAAACAATTGTGCCTGCATCGTTGTCGAATCCCATACTACCCCTAGGAACGTAGTCCATTGGGTGGGCGCCAGCACACTCTTCTTTGCGTTGAGCCTCAGCCCTAAACGCAGCTGATGAGCCAGAACAACATCTCGATGCCAAACCGCCAACTCTCGAGACTGGGCTAGGATGAGCCAGTCGTCGATGTAGTTGAAAATCCGAATGCCCTGGAGCCTCAGCGGGGCCAGTGCTGCATCCATACACTTGGTGAATGTGCGAGGGGAACGTGCCAGGCCAAATGGAAGAACCCGATACTAGTAAGCCACACCCCCAAAGGCGAACCTCAGGAACTTCCTGTGAGAAGGACAGATGGAGACGTGGAAATAGGCGTCCTTTGGATCTATCGTGACAAACCAATCCTCGGATTGGATGTGCGTCACGATGGCTTCTTGAACCTGAATTTCCTCATAGACCGGTTTAGAACCCGCAGATCCAAAATAGGTCGCAGCCCTCCGGCCTTTCTTGGGGACTAAGAAGTACCGGCTGTAGACCCTGGCGTGTCTGTCTGGGGGGGAGACACGTTCCACGGCCCCTATCCTCGGCAGAGTAAGAACATCCTGTCCCAACACCGGACCTTGCCCCGGGCGGACCACAGTCCAAACCACCCTGTTGAATTTTGGACGGCGGGTTTTGAACTGTAGTCGATATCCATCTATGGCAGTGTGCAGGACCCATGGAGAAATGTTTGTCAGGCTACGCCAAGCGTCTGCAAAGTCTGACAACGGAACCAGGCCCTCGGGGCTGGAGGTCGGTGTCTCGTGTGATTTTCTGGTGGACCTCTGAAGCCCCAGAACGGCAGGGGAGAGATCCACGGTGAGTGAGTCTGGACGCCGCCTGACTGCAGACCCTCGAGGCAGGCAGGTGCGTCCCGAACGTGTAACGGGATAACATCACCCTCGGGACCTCGGTCGGCCTCCTGGGGGGGGGGGGAGGGGGAGAAAAGACTCCCCTACCCTGGTCTTCAGGACCTCTTCCCTGAGCTCCGTCGGGACTGGATGACGGTCCTCAGATCGTGTCTCTTAGAAGGCTGAGGTTGAGAGTGCCGCCTCCCCAGCTCCTCTGGGGGGCAGCCGAGAAGCGACACTCTGCTTCCTCTCCTCTCGGTAGGAGCTCATAGAGGTGTAAGGGTATCCTCTGCCATCATAAAAAGGTTATGCGCCAGAGCATGTAAATAGGAACAATTGTGAAAGCAACAAATGTAAACTGTGTAACTTGCAAGTTTTATCCTCTGTCCTTGCAAACCAAGTCCATGTAGGACACAAATACATACAAGGTTTTAACCAGCCATGTTTTGGCATGTACAACACCACAGCTTCAACCAGCACAACCAGGTAGAGCAGCTGTACTCACAACCTGTGGCTGTGGACTGTCGAATCTTGGCCCTTTGAATGGAATCATGAGCAATGAATGCATAATGTAGTGTCACATCATCTCTCCTTTATCTGCAGTGTTTCTCTTGCAGTGCACCATAACTCTGGACCGACACACTAACTGTTCTAATGATCAGGGGGCAAGCAAAAAAACATTACAAGGGAGCACAATATTTAATGTAAGGTAATGCAAACTTAGCTCAATAAAGAAAATTCCCACCATGACCCTTTGGGGGCTTTATCAAGATGCTATATGAAACATGTGGCTATAAAATCCTTGTAAAGCTCATGTAAATAAAGGTAAAGACTCCATTCATTGGAGTTAATTCAAGTTAATTCACCATAAGAGGCAAACTGAAGAACTTCAAATAAACAGCTCACTTGGTGTGAATAGATCCAGGGATAAACTAAAATAGCAATTGTAATCAAAATCAACTAAAGTCAGCAAATTTCTTACACATCGTATAATGGTGCTCTGTGCAGCCACTGTGTCCAGCTCCCAGGTGGGCTGTATATTTTTTAAAAACCATAATCTCTTTTTTAGACTCGTGATGATGGATTGGATTGAATTCCCACATGTCTCTCTTAACATAACTTGTTGGACACTATTATATGCAGCTATGATATAATAGCCCTTGTTGACGAGGAAGAATAGCCATATTTCTTTTAAAACAGCAGAAAAGGCTCCTAGGTTACGAAGAAAAACACTTCTTGAGTGTGGAAGAGTTTGGAAAGAAATCAACTTTGAAGGCCCACACACAGACATTTACACAAAATCACACACAATAAACATCACACATAGACTCATAACTTAAAATGTACAATGTGTTTGTTTGAATCTGTATTTATATCTTTCATCACCTTGTAAAGAACTCTGAGCCTATTTTGTTAAAAGCACTTTCCAAATATGTGTCTTGACTGGAAGTAGGTCAGAAGTACTTTGTTCATCTTCAGCCCCTTGTGTTGTCTGACGCTCTTGCTCACTATCACCACATGACAGCCTGATTGATGGAACATGCTCTGCAGATTAGAGCTGAGCTGTTCAGATACAGTTTGCCTGATAGAGCACTTACGCAAGGCTCCACTTGTGTTTTCCTATGTGTCTGCTGACAAGTCAGGGATTGTAGCAGAGCGGTGAGGGACTCTGTGTTGGGCAAGGCTGACTGGTACAACAACATAGCTTTATTATCAAAGACAACAATGTGAGGTATAAAAAATTATTTTTTTTAGGCGCTTTGATAGTATTTGATGGTGTAATCAGGAGAGACAGGAAAGTGGAGTGTCGCCACTCCATATATTTTTACACTTTGATAATAGAACCTAACCAATAAATGTTACATTTAGTTTATACATTAAGTTATGTGTGACGCCATATATGGCTTCACAGAGTAAGAGACCTGCTACCAGCCCTGTTTCTATGTTCTAATTTTTCTTGCTGCTAGTTCTGCCAGTCCTGGATAAATATCCAGTCTTTGTTGTTGTTCCTGAGGTTTATATCTGTTCTTTTTTATTTTTGGGACATTCCTTACCTTAGTAGAGGGTGTTTGTATGTGAAACCTTTTTTGTGTTTTTTTCAGTGATTAAAATCTTTTACAATGTAACTCATTGGCCAATTTTAAGTGAATTATTGATTGACTTTGACATATAAATCTAGCACTTACAACATGGAAGTGAAATTATCTTATCATACCTTCTCTGGCAGCCATTTTGAATGTAGCACAGTCCTGGTAAACAATTGTCAACAGTTGATTGCATGTCATGGGATGAAACACATGAAAGTCTGTGCTGTTCATCCACACAGGCCAAATATGGAAATGTGTCAAGTAAAAGCACAAGCAAGTTTTACCTCAATATTTCTGATTTGGTTGTCAGTTATTCAGCTATTGTTTGCATAGCATCTACATAGTAATATTATCCTTTATGATGGAGTTTTAATGTAGCTACTGAGAGATTTGCAATTCAACTGCGGGGACAAATAAAGTTGACTTTCTCAGAGTCTCATTGCTAGTGCTTTTCTCCCCATGGACACAACTGGTTACATGCTTTTTTAGGTACCATAACTGATTTTGCATACACAAAAAGGAAAGTTTGAATGACAGAACTGAGGTTTCAATTTCCAACATAGCCAACCATTTAATTTCTGATTACATAAAAACATATGTTTTTAGTTCTCTGGCTGTGAAAAGAATTTATATTAGAAAATATTAATTAGCATGTCTTCTACCATAAGGATAGCATACAGCTCTTCTCTCATTGAAGGAAGAGCCACTGAATAAGACATCACTGCATTGAGATCCATGTGAGCTCCCTGTGACACTCCCCTGGTGTCTGCTGGTTCCAGACTTAAAGCGGGAGAGAGCTAGGCCCCGAAGCCCTTAAATTCCCTTCTGTATTCTATAGTAAAGAAGTTAGAATCTGAACCAACATGAGCGGAAAAGTTTGCTTCAACTGTTTTTGAGAAAATGTAGGTCATGTGAATCCTAGAATTACAGCTATACGCAATTACCACAATAATACAGGGATTTATATTAACTTAAATTATTAGGCACTTAAGTAACAGTAGTCTAATTGGTTAGATGAACAGAGAATTAATAAGTGATTGACTTATGTAATTTAGCATATAAAGCACCACAAAATACCTAACACTTGCTGATAACACTTCTTCAAAGGTGAGTACAACTATAATTTTGAGGACGTTGTTTTGTGTTCATCCTACAAAATTAAAGACTTCTGTTTTCTTCCTGTGTGAAACAAATAATCAGTGTTGACTTCTTAAAGGCTTACTTTGGTACTGTTTTTGTGTCTATGTGACTGATCGAGACAACATTTTTTGGAATTGGTCCAGTATTCAGCAAGCGCTTGTGTCATAATCTGTCCCTAAGCCCTAGTATTTCCTCTGTTTCCCCTTTCTTAGTGTTTTTGTCTGTCACCTGGCATTCCCCGCCCTCCTCTCTGGGCATGTTACCTCTACGCACCTGTTGGCCATCCATTAATCAAGACCTGCAGTATTTAACTCCGGCTCAACTCTTCATTCCTTGCCAGTTTGTCAGTTGGCATAAGTGGTTTTTGGCTCAGAAGGAGTTTCCAAAGTTTGCCTGTTTTGATTCACAGTCCTAATTGTCTGTCTGCTCTCCACACCGACCTGGCCATGCTCAAGAGTATTTCCTGGACTTCCTTGTCAATAAAGTCTTGTGTTTTTTCCCCATCTACTCTGCTTCTTTGTCTGCGTCTGGATCCATTTTTAGCACCTGTCCTGACAGTTCGGCAGTTGGCAGCAGCAAGACAGGACTGCATTGTAATCCTTGCGGGCAATTGCGCCCCGTTCACTAAGGTGCTTGTTGTTGCCAATGACAGGCTCAGACTGTTATTGTAACATGCCAGAGATAAACCTTTTTTTAAAGAATAAGATCCTTTTTGTTTAATCTGCCAACTGCAGCGCACTTGCTCAATGCTGGATCAGTTTCAAAAAATGTTGTCTCAATTAGTCATATAGACACAAACTTGAGAAAAGGGGATCCAAGTTGCTACGTAATGCACGTAAGCTACACAAGTCCATATTGCTGAATATTGTCTTGGGCTTAATCACTCACTGACCAGTAGGGACGGAGTGTGTTGGACCACAGCCTTTGCAGTGAGAGGTGTCTTCTTACATTTGTTTTCTAAAGGCTTTAAGTGTTTAACTTGCTGCTAATCCACCATGGGTGTCTTGTGCGAGTACCACATTTTTGCGGGAGCGGTCTGAGTAGAAAAGTGCCAATGTCATTTGTGTTTTCATACTATTGTCCAATTGGATTAGATTTGTGAGTTAACTTCATGGTCATGGAAAATCAGTTAGGCTAAGGACAGCTGATTGCCTAGCAACAAAAGCAGTGAGCTGCTCTTGTTTTAAATTTAGGTTTCAACAAAAGGCAGTCTCCTGTTTTGCACATTGACTTCTCTCTTGGTGGCTTAAGGCTCGTGCAGACTACACGACTTTCAGCGTTGGCCGATGGCCGTGCCGTTCAGACTACACAACTTGCCGTCTTGTGACGGGAGTCTTGTTGTTGTGGCATTCACATTACTTATCTGATTGGTGACATGGGTCACACACTACATGAGCTGACAGCGGCTCTGTCACAAATGTGAAAAGGGAAATGATATCAACCTCCACATGAAACAGCTGTTGTTTGTTATTATAAAGATGGCAGTTATAAAGACAAAGACTCTGGGTAAAGAATGGATTAGCACACGCAGGTAGCAGAGATTGTCTGAGCTACAGAGAGCTGGAGATGAGTAAAAAGTATTTTGCAGAATAAAAAGTAGATGCCTGTTCTGCCAGCTGCCTGCACTCATTGGCTGGATGTGGATGTCGAGTCGGCCGACTCCGCCAGATATTTGCCATGTTAGATATCTGGCAGACGTCGGCAATGTGTCAGGCATGTGTCGGGAAGCCGTTTTGATGCCGATCACAGACTGACAGTCGCCGAGCTCGCCAACTGTCAAATCGGGCTAAAAATCGTGTCGTGTAACAAACATGAAGTCTACATTCACACCGCTAGCTTTCCCATTCATGTTCTGCTTTTTCTAGAGTTTTCCATTCACTGATGCCTTCACGTCCACTTTTTGTATGCATCCCCTGTGAACATGTTTTGATGAAGATATGTGCTTTAGCCTTCGGACTTAATTGAGGCATTTCCCTAAGCAACAGTTAAGACAGCTATTTGGCTGTCTTTCCCGTGTTGTGCCTCATTTTCCACCGTGTAACAGTTCACTCTGCCAAGCTGATGTGGTGCCAAAATTATTAATTATTGTAATGGCAGGGATTACATTTAAATATGAAGTGCATGACGTTGTCAGGCTTTGGGAACTTATTTTGTCCCATATTTCCATGTATATACGGTACCCCAGCTTGGAATTGAAAATGTTTTATTCCATGCAACTTTGTCTAATCCCACTGTTGAGAAAACATCATTCAGCAAACAACAGAACCCACTGTGCACTTAGAATATCTCATAAACTGCTTCTCATTGGCTGAAGGCAGGCTGAAGAGAATCTGAAAGAAGAATAAAGAATCTGATGACTGCTGAAAGTGAATACCAAGGGTTAGGTGAATGCTGATCTGATCTTGAGGTCTATCAGATTATTCAGGCTGTGTTTTCAAAGGGGGGTTCCTCAGGGTAATGTAGATGGTAAAGTAAGCTTGTTGATCCTAGAGAAACTCTTTATCTGTTCTTTGTTGGCCCTGCGTACATTGATCATGCCCATTGTTGTGTTAGTCCCATTGAGGCCAGAGTGAATGAGCCTGCTCCGTAACAGCTTTCTGCTCCCCTCGAAATGAAGACGTTCCCACCGAACGAGATCTGACAGAGTGAAACGTCAGACACTAATAGACTTCATACAGCATGCAGCTTTATATTCATTTATCGCACTACTTACATTTAATGTTAAGTTTGCTATAATATTTGTGTGGTGTTTAATATAGTATTAGATTTTCAAGACAAATTGAAATGAAATTATATTTTTTGTTTCGTAACTAATTCTAATGTCATAAAATGTTTTTTTCCCCAGATTAGAGACACATCAATAAAAAATATTCTGCGTACACAAAAGGTATTTTGTGTATGTATTTTACAAAACACTTACATTGTTTTACCACTTTACTTATAGTTTGTAAATGAACCATGACACAGAAATACATCATCTGGCTATTCTGCTTTATTTTGTGTGCATATAGCCTTTACCTCATTTTGCTAAACCCTTTTTTTATTACATATTTTTCTCCTCGTACGTATATTTTTAATGATTTTACCAGTTAAGCCAGTTCAGCTGTATAATATTGGGTTTCTTTTCTAAATTAAGATAGTCCCTCCAAAAAGAGCCCACCAAATGCGCCATAGAGAATCCTCCAACCATACAGCTCATACTTCCTGGCTGCCTTCATCTTCATGGGAACTTAAACACAATATTTACTTTGCACTCATTTTCTTTTAATGACCATTTTTCCATCATACTTTTTTTGTCCTGCTTTTATAATTATTGTCTTTTCATATATACTTCTTTTCTACTGCCGAAGGAAAGCTGTTGGCAGAATCTCATTATGGCGTGGAATGAGATATATATTTTTCATGATGTTCAGTGAGGTCTATGTGTAGAATATTTATAGAGAAAGCAGGAATCTACCTTAATTTAAATGATTAATTAGAACATAATTTTAATGAATTTAGCCAAGATCTATATTACATATACAGTGCAGAGTTTAGAGCTGTGACATGGGAGCAGATTTTGCAGATTACACAGCTGGTTAGTCAAAGAGGGATTATGAATTTTTAATTGGGGCAAAATTACTTTATGTCGTATGTTCCTAAAAAGAGAAACCATATTCTTCACAGACTCCCAATTTCATCCCTACAGTCTCAAAATGTAGCTTCATAACTGTAGCACCTCTTACAGCCTGCCTGCTTAATGTGCCTGTGGTTTGGGTGTGGTGATTTCAAGAGTTTGTAGCAGTGTGCTGTGTACATGTTGGCATATGATAACCAGAGGAGGTGTGACTCCAGTGCCCTCTACTGGTTGAGTCAGACCCTTATATTAGATCTGTGCCCCGAGGTGTCTGAAAGTGTAATGGGTTTTTGAGCACTCATGCAGAGGAAAGAAAGGTATGTCAAAGAAAACGATCTTTATGTTATTGATCGTCAACATTGGTTCTGCATTCTCACTCTAACAGGTTCTCAGCCTCTCTGCAGTCTTTATTTTCAACAAATACAGTGGGTCTGTCTGTGTTTTTGCAGCACAATATATTGAACTAGCAGTGTAGAGAATGTGAATGAAGTTAGAGTTGTAATGTTTTATCTAGATATTTGTTAGTTTCATACCACTGACTCCAAGGTTAATGATTATGTCGTCCGCTTATGTTGAAGTATAAATGAGTGAGCAGGTGTCATTTTCTTCACCTGCTCATTCCAAAGCAGACTTAGACTGGAGTCTGTCACACAGCCAGTACTATATTCAAGATTTTAAAAATGCTGTGGTCATGAGTCTCCAATCATCATTTGTTAAGATGCATTATATTTTGGATAAATGCTGTTTATTGAAAAGCAGAAAAAATGCTGAATAATGTGCCATGATCTCAGAAAAAGGGGACAGGTTCAAGGTAATGCAGGTCACAGGTTACTGGGTAATAACCACAAAAGCAATCACTCACACTCAAACACACACACTTGTGGGAGGAAATGACAGGTTAAAACAAAGCCTGAAGAACTCCATGCAGAAACATCCAGGATGGGAAATCAAGCCTGGGTCATTGTTTCTCTGCCAACTACTGATAAATGTGAAAGTGTGATCTCATAATGACACAGTATCTGGCCTTGTTACCACCGCTGCTGAATGTTTGCAGGAGACAGAAAGTGTAGAGAGGGACACTTTGTCTTTGAGAGTGCAGCTCTCTGCAGCGTGTATGAGAGAGGCGGATCAGTTCACGGCTCCCCTTTGCTTATCTTTCCCATGATACCACGTCTCATGCTGCGTGGGTTGGACTCAGCCCTCCTTCTGGCCCGGCCTGGCTATTCTCCTGCCTCAATAGCTCTGTATGACTCCCCCAGTGGACTCCTGAGTTGTCTGAGGGCCTGCAGCAGAGTCCCTCCTCTCTCTGGGACCCACAACGCTACCTTCTCTGCTCTTCTCGCCCCCCACCATCAAGCCAGCAAAAACCCAGCTTCACAGGCTGAGAGCAAGAGAAGAGGGGTTGGTCCACGCCCCTTACTAAAGAGCTGCAAGACAAAAGCAAGGAAAAGAAAAAGAAAAGAAGAAAAGAAAACTATGCTACCGGGTTGACCCAACGCTGGCCTGTTTGTCTGACAGCACAATTTATGGCTGAGCTTGAGATACTGCTGGAGCCAAGCTAACAGTTTACACACACACGGAACAGTTCCCAAGGACAGGCCTTTAGACAAGGAGGCAGACAAAGTGCTGGAAGGGAGGGTGATGAAGAAAGGAAGGGAGGGAAAAGGTAGGAAGACAGAAGATAAAGCAAAGAAGGCAGGGTGAGGGCACATGCGGTAAATGGAGATCAGAAGTGACAGGTGTAGAAAAATTAAAGACACAGAGGGAAAGGGAAAAAATAATTCAGATTCAATGGGTACATTTCTAGCTACTATATATTGTGAATTTGTGCATAAAAAAGTGCAAACACTACAAATCCAAAGTGCCAGTGGTGTCAAAAGGTTTTTACACTTAGCTTAGGTGAAAAAGTTGGCATATGGAAAAGGAGAAGATGCAACACAGGCTAGTATATATTTTTCAAACGCAGTCTAACATAGTGATACCTGCACCAGCAACTTGTGCTCCAGACAAATCATTCATTTCATGCTCCACTTGTCGTCACATGTATTCACTCAAGACCATGTTGTTATTGGAGTTATTCAAGTCCAGATGGGGGCCATTATTGCAAGTCACCCCCTCTGCCTTCAAATTACATTTTAGCTGGGAAGCAGCAATGGAATGCTGTCTTAAGTTGGCATCAGAGTTGCTGGTGCTTCCTCGAATATATATGCATGTGTATAAAGGTAGTTGATGGAAACATCAATGATTCACGTTTCTTGCTGCTACAATATCAGAAACTTGCTCAAAACATAATGTTGCCGTTTTTTGATATTACTAACAGATCCAATTAAGTCTGTTCTTTCCGGCTTTGATATACAGACAACACTTGTTAGCAGATAAATGAATTGTTTTGACCTTTTTATAAGAATTGTTGAAAAGAAAAATGTTTTAAAGTTGACTAATTGACAAATGACTTCATTAGGCGGAGATTTTTGTAGCATGGGAGACTAACGGTTTTAATGACAAAGTGATTGAGAGTGGCAGAGTGGGAGAGAGGAGGCCAGATGGAAACAGAGAGAGAGAGAGATGAGTCGGGTTGAATAGGGGGATTGGATGCACGCAGAGTGTGAGGTATCAATTGAATTACTGTATGCTCGGCTTGCTTGCGGTTGCCATGGGCACCTCGCAGCAGAGAGATGGGTGTCCCGGGGAGTTTCTCGATGTCTTCTGAGAGAATTGTCAAATGACGTCGTTACCGGCTGTAACCGTGGTGACAGCTCTGACATCATACAAGTCTCACAAGTGGAGCTGTTGTTGTCTGCAGGTAGACGGGCAGCCAAGTCGACTGCAGTGCACACGCACTCCCCTGAGTGACGCCTCTGTGAGACATTTTCACTTTCCACTCAGCCTCCACACTGCCAGAAGCCCATTCCAGGAGCAAGGGATGGTGTATTTTGTCTGTGTGAAATATTTATGCCATGCTTTTGGTCCACTCAATGCATATGATTTGCCATACTCAACTCAATCTACAATGCAAACTAGACTTCAGGGAGGAAAGAATGTATTCATCTTAAAAATTGTACAGAATTCTTTCAGGGATGTAAAGACTGAGAAAACATCTCTCTCAGCATGGATAAATATTTGGATTAATCCTGGTTTTCTCATGCAAAGTGGGGCCTTAGCGATACCTTCAACAGAGAGCACCGGGCTCCTGGATGAGTTAAGTAAGCCCCAACAGCTTAAAGAGATCAATTGGAATCCTCCACCCCCACCCCCTCCTCCATTTTTGCCTTCTGCCCATTCAAAGACTAGCCAACAGCATGAGATGGAGGCACACTCATGTGTGAAATAGACTCTTCATGAGAATGCTGGTCTTTGGCTGTCTCGTTTTGGGACCTTCGTCTTAATCCCCCTCCGGATTCTCGGAGGAGGGAAGGCGAGGACAAGGCCTTTTCTTTAGAAACAGACGGCGAGGGGCGGGGTAAAGGGAGAGGCTGACGAGTCCATTGACAACTGTTGCGTATCTGGGGAGATTTAGGTGATGATTTCATAAGCAATGGTCAACTGAGCAGCAATAGCCACCCCTCTCTTTGAAAAAAACATCCTCAGCTATGCAGTTTCTTCATCTCTGCTGATGTGTTTGTGAAACTGACTGGTGAACGTTTCCGTTAATGCAAACAATGGGCTAGACTCCAACTGATAGACACATATACATTCACGCACTAAAGTATGAAAAAAAAACACTCAATCCTACACCTGAACACACAAAATCTGACAAAAGCATTTTTGGTGAAACACACATACACACTGAAACATATAAAACACATTAAGCACATAAAGATGGGGATATTGGTCAATATAGTAGGTTTGCCATTTCAGTCCAAAGCAGTTATCTCAAGTAGAAGCTAGATTGTCATGAATTTTGTTGTATGTTCATCATCCCCAGAGGATGATTTGTGATGATATTTTTTTACCCCTTTTAGCACTACCTCAGGTCATCATTTCCCCTTGACCAAAGCTGGGGTCTCCACATCTGCATATGGAGTCACCAGTTGCTGCTATTTGCCAGCCAGCAAGGAGATTCACAAGGGTGTAATTCACATAGTGATTTACTTTATGATATCTTAGTTTTTACCACCCTCTGTGCAGGGTCTCTAATTCAGTGGCTTCCAACCTCATGAAGTCTCCTTAAAATAAAGCAATGTCTACTTAAGGCACCTTGCAACTAGCTGCATATGTGTGGTTCAAGAGTAATTTCCCCCAGTAGAAGTAAAATTGGCCACTCATTCACAAGAAAAAGCAAATATTAGAGAGAAATTAACAGACATTTCTTTAGCAGAAATGTGACCCCTTGGATTTACTAATAATTTAGAATCCTAACCCTTAAAGGTTCAGTGTGTAATATTTCTGAGGAACGAGTGCGTTTTGTCACTAGGTTACTTTTGTTCTACTTCTGGTAGAATTCAGGCAGTGCAGACACTCATCACTATGTTGAATATGTAAGAAGATCAAAAAGTAGTAATAATATACTGCAGGGGTCTCCAAATAAGTTTTGCATCAGAGCAATATTTTCAACCATTAGAGGGTGGATGAGAATATAAGATATAATACTGACAACATGTTGTTTCATTGCTTACTTAGGCAAGGTAAGGCACAGAACTCACAAACCAAGGGTTGATTTGTTTTTCTCCAACAAATGAATTCTGCAGCAAATGTTTCTCAGATTATGGCATGTGCTGCAATTTTGCAGTTTTTGTTTCAGTGTTTGATCCACATCCATTAACCTATGGACGCTTCTTCATTTCCCCAGTGTCTCCAGGCAGAGGACATTTAGGGGAATCACGTTTCCTGACAACTCTTTCAGAGGAGTGTCAAGTAGGCTATAGACTCTTTTAAAGCAAAGTAAAAGCTCACTTCAACTCCAATACTGCATTACAGTAAACAAGCTTCTCATGCTTTTATTTTGTAGGCAAAACCAATAAAGAGGAAGAGATTATGTGAGTAACTGTTGCTGTCATGACTGAGATCTATTTCAGCACTGCTATCAAAGCATTAATTTATTTATTTATGGTATTATATTTATTTAATATATTTTTTTGCCGCTATCAAAGTACCATAATCTGGCAGATATTATTGTTGGCAAGCAGTTTTGGTGAGGGTCCATAATCACAGAGAGAATGAATGTGTTTTCCTTGTTAAAGTTTTTATAAACATTAATTAATGTGTGGTTTATGATGGATTGTGGTGCAAAAACAGTGACAGTGTTTAACACTCTTGGCTTACATTTTCCATGTTGTCTGTCAATGGCCAAGTCATAATAACATATGGTTTTCCTAAATAATTAAGTAAATATAATTTCTTAATAAATATACCTAAGTAACTGTCATTTCTTGACAGGCCACTCTCTGCTGTCTCAGAAGAGACACTTTTTTGCTGTTGTCATGCACCATAGCTGTCCAACGTTCTTTGAAAGGTTAGGGGGCAGTGGTAGACTGGATGGTTGCAACTGCATGGCCCTTGCCACTAGATGCCACTAAATCTTACACATTGACCCTTTAACTCAGGAACCGCTGCTAACCAACCATACATAAACAGATTTGAATTGGCAGCAATGTCACACTTATATTGCAGAATTGCAGATACATTTGTGGGTTCCACATGAAAACATGTATCATAAGTACGTTTTTTTTGTTTTGATTTTATGAAATTTGTCAAAATTACAAATTGTCTAATGATACAAATGTGGTGAAACAGGCCCCCAAAAGTGCAAGAACAAGGTAAGGATCCCTCACTAACTTCCCTACTGCCAGTTGTGTGTAAACATGTCATAAACATAGCAGCTTTTTGGGCCACTAGTTTTTTTTGTTCAGATTCTCACATGTTGACACTGGTGAATAATCTCACAAACATACATACAAACTGATTGGAGTTTTCATTCATTCTTTATCTGATAATGAAGCATTTCTTGGGGTCTGTGTTCCACAAACGAAAACAGATAAATGTGTGGGTTTTAGTAACAGATTCTTCCACCACCACAGTGTCCTCTTTAGCCCCCAGTGTAATGAAGCTCTCGCTGTCTTTCTCTCTCTGACTGGCCCATAGATTCAGCTCCCACTAAGTAATTATCCATGCTCCGCAAAGTCCTCAGAGCTCAGCCCATGCTAATGTCTAAGAATTCATTATAGTGTAAAATAGATAAAAATTCAATTATTTTCTCCTGGGTACATGCATTAGTCCGGATTGTCCTTCTTCTGTTGAGGCTATTCTCATTGGCTGTGGTATCAACATCACATCGCATGCTGATGGCTAATGCAGCATTTCTGTTTAAAAAGATAGAAATGAATTGAAAACAAATCACTGCGAGGTTCATTTCTCTCAAACATTTTAGAAAAGAGGGAAAAGTTCCACTTATCAACTTAAATGTCTTTTACAGTCTGTTCTCTGTTCGCAAAGTCATAATGTCATAATGAATGTTCTGTGTCTGGCTGAGGAGATAATTAAAAGAGAAAAACTACATTTACAATAACTTTCACGCCTGTCTGTTCTCAATCACAATGTTCTACTATAAAACTGGAGCTGCAGTTTTCACATGTGAATTTACAAGTCTACTCTGTGCCATTTCTGATTATGCTCATATTATGTCACTTTTCAATTGCTGCCCAGCATTTCTCTATTTTATATTCCCAAAGCTCTTCATACAGCTCACATAAAACTAAGAAAAAGCAGCAAATGTCTTGAAATAATTTACCTAAGCCTCAGCAACATTTTTCTCTCAGCATGTATATGTTTTTCTTCTTTATGTTCTTTGCTGTAGAGAATGAACTACTGTGAATGCATTAAGAATAGACTCAAATATGCAGTATCAGATACTGCTTTCAGCAATTACGCGTTAAACAAAACCATACCAAATATTTCCATTTTTATTGATGCTTGATAAAATCAAACACATCTTTCCACTCCTGCTGAGATGGGAATCCATAACTTCCATAAACAGTGTGTCTCCATAATCATTACACTTTAAAAACATTTTGATATAGCATTTACAAATGATACAATTGTCAACATTTGAATTTAATTAGTTGAATTTGAACTTTGGTACAGAGCTGTATTTTGTGTGAGCGTAATGAAAATTTGCTAACTATACTTACTATCGTACTAACTATACAAAGTATATTTATACACTTCTCTTTTTCATTTTTTTATTTAAGGACACTATATAACGTCTGCACAGCAGCCATTGTGGCCACAACTGGTGATTATAGGATGATGTTACACTTTATTTTTCCTTAATTTCCCATTATTAAAACTGGAAAGTGACCAAAAGCAGGAAACAACAAACTTGTAATCTCTTGTTGAAGAGCAGTGTGTTTGCTCCTTGTTTTATTTTTGTAATAAATAACAGTTAAATGGTTATCTGTGACATTTTGATAGCAAGACAAGAGTCATAAAGTCTCTGAACTGACTCAGTAATGTAATTTAGATAATTGAATTATCTAAAGTTTGCTAGCATTAGCCACCACAGGCTCGTTGACCAGCAAAACCGTAGCAGTGAGAGTGTATTTAATTTAGCAAGAGTGTATTGTTGACAAATTTAAATTTTGATTTGAGGAAAGATAATTGTGTTATTTCCTCTTACAATGTAATATAGTCTCATAGTATATGTTCATGTAGCAAAACTCCTATTTATTAACAGGAAAATGTGTACTATGATGTTACTGCTGACCAGTTAAAAAATCAAAGACAATATGAAATCTTAGAGGGAGGGGTGTTTTTTGACAGATTATTCACATGAGGAGTTCTTGTCTGAACATAAAAAGCAGCTTTGCTAGAGCAGCACAAACATCATGTTTTACTTGCGTGTCTTGCTTTCTCTTTCTTACTCTCCCGCTTTCTCTCCATCTTAATATCCATTTCTCGCTAGAACTGCCTTCCCATTTTCTCTTTCATGCCATTTACACTTTTCACCAAATGTCACATCCTACAAGTCATATCTCACCATTCTACATCTGCAGTGCGTTAATATTCTATGCTCTACTAAATATTGTATTTGCCGGGTCTCACT
The DNA here is from genome assembly GCA_029875015.1 of Lepomis gibbosus. NCBI lineage: Eukaryota > Metazoa > Chordata > Actinopteri > Centrarchiformes > Centrarchidae > Lepomis > Lepomis gibbosus. The sequence continues at coordinate 18,076 of JAPMOB010205926.1, read as the reverse complement.
TGAACTTAAAATAGCAGGTACAAGGCATCAGCTTTGGGTAAAACCTGAACCTTTTGAAAATGACTCCGCTATTTACCCACCAACATCTTCTTAGACAGTCCTGGGATTCAAACCCACAACCATCTAGTCATGGATACAGGACACAGACCTAGGTGCTCACCTTGACAGCAACCTGGACAGGAAGTTTAAAACTGAGGCTGTCTTGTGGACAGGACGCAGCATACTCGGGTCATTTGTGCAGCAAAACGTTGCACTTTTTTTTTTTACCAGTCTGTTGTTGCATATCCATTTTATTTGCAGCCATCTGTTGAGGAAGCAGCATCAGAGCTAGTGAAACTTAGTAGCTGAACAAGCTTATTAAGAGAGCTGGCTCTGCGCTGGGGACTCCCTCACGACTTCCCTCACGACTTGGCTGCGGAGAGAAGGATGTTGCACAAACTGTTCAAAATTATGGATAACACGTCACGTATGCTGCACAAGTCTTTTCAGTTGGAGACTCCTTCAGCTCCACAGTAGTAAGGACTACTACAGGATATCATTCCTGTCCACTGCTATTAAAATGTACAATGACTCCCCCCTGTGCAGAACAATGCATAATCCACATTCTACACGCCTTTTTTTATTCTATTTATGGTATATAGTAGTATAGTATTTTGTACGCATATAACTATTTGTATATTTGGTCCAAATCTCTTTTATATGACAAAAAAACAGTTAAATCCTTTACATCCATTGATTAGTTGTTTTTTTGTAATTCAGCCAATAAGAATAAGAAATTTGCCTCAAGGGGCTTTACAATCTGTAACCTACAGAATTTGGTAATCTCTATCCTTAGACATGTCTGCATCAAGATTAGAGGTTATATGCAATACTATAAATGAGGAAACACATTTAAGGATTCATTTATGTAAATGAAACCAATAAGCACTTTAAAACAATCTTCAGTCGGTGAATCTCTTTGATGCGTCGTCGAGTAGTTCACACAATGATTGGCAAGCACCGATAGCTCGCTGATTTGCCCCCGATCACCCCCTGACTGACGGCGAGATCTGCGACTTACAAATCAGACTTAAAATTGTGTAGTGTGAAAAATCCAGTTGAAGTGTCTCTTACTGCTACATGAGCATCCTGCAGGATACAGTGTGACTATTTGACTTTGTGTCCATACACCCCCAGCAGGAGTCCCCTGTGCAACAACACCAACATTTAGAACTCACTAATTTGTTTCCTTGCTTATCGCTTAATTAACTTCCAACATTTCAGCCGCGAGTCTTGACGATCAATATAAATCACTGCTACAGAGGAGGACCTACTAATGAGATCAGATTAAGGAACAGAATTACACCCGCTGCCGCCACGAATGATTAGAAATCACCAAGTACCCCTCTGTGCTATTAAAAGGCCATTTAAACAGCTTCCATATACCCTATTTCTGTCTGTGACAATGCAGTAATTACAGTCTGTCGGACACAGATGAATCACTGCCTCCCACTCAGTTCTTGCCCTCTTGCTCTCTAGTCTAATATCCACTGTGCTCGCACATCTATAAACAAACATATCAAATAAAAGTAGGTTGGACAACAAGCTGGACAGTCTTAAATTACTGAAATTACACATATACAGTGTGTACCTTATTTTGACGAAGCACAGTAAACAAGTCAAACAAAGAACTACTGAAAGGCAATGAGGACAGTTACCCTACAGGAGGCCTTTGTTTCCTGCCAGGCTGTTATTGTAAATAAGAATCTGGCTTGTTTGTGCTTGAAAATATCAAATGCCTGGCACAAAGAGGCTACATATGCTTTTTCACCGTGACTGCAGTTGTATCTCTGTGTTGTGCTTTGATTCATTGTGTTTCTCTTAATCCTTTATTAGTCTGTAAAAATGAAAAAAAAAATTTGATTGCATACTGAATTTTTTTTTACCCATATTTTTGATAAATATGGTTATGGTTTGGTTAGGTACAAAAACTTGGTGAGGATAAGGAAAACATCACTGTTTAGGTTATAATAATAACTTAGTTAAAGTTACATAAACATCATGATCATAGTTAAAATAAACCTTTGTTGCCTGTCGGTAGATACCAGTAAGAGGACAGCAGCCCTCAATGTCAAAGTTGGATGTTTTGTTGAGATCTACCGACCTCGCTCTGGAGATTTTGTGGAACAGTAACAATGTCACACAATTCCCTCCTGTGTATGAGAGACATGTCGAATAGGGCGTCAACATGTTGTTTTGGGGTATTTGCTGAAATAGATGATGCTGTTGGTTTCCTTGGGAAGACAGTATTTCTCATTATCATTTTTCTGGCACAGGAATAAAATCAAAATGCAAAATTACATAATAGCCACAAAATTGAGCAATTACGCCAAAATCTGGGTGAGTTATTTGAGTTCTACTCTTACAGTTCACGAGCTTAAAGCAGAAAGCCATACAGAGACGAAACCAACCTGCTGTTTAGCTGGTGCAAACTTGTTGATACCACTACAGTAAGGTGTGAAGTGAAGTGTGATACTACTGTGAGCTTATGTTTGGACTTAATGTGTGGAAATATAAACATGGTGTGAAATGTATCTCTTCCATGGTGTTTTAAACAGACTTTATTGGCCCACTTGGTTCAGGTCAAGACAAAGTCAGCATTTATAAACAACAAAGGACAGAGATAAATGTACCAGTGTTAGTGTTAACAAAGATCCAGCACACAGATGAGTATAAGATATTTTAATGTGTTTAGGACTGGATTACTCTTGTTGTTATCAAATTTAGTGATTGTTGGCTATTAGCTACTGTCAGCAGTTGTAAGTTCCCGGTTTGTTTTCCACTGAGGCTTTTCATATATTGGACCCAGGAGCTCAACACACTTCAGCTTAATAAAACATCAGCAAATAGACAACTAAACAGTTTTCTTACTGTACGTTGCAGTGCATTGAACTCTTTACCCATCACTGTACTTGCAGCTCCTGGTATTGTTAAATGATTTTGTCATGTTGCACATCAAGTTGTGTCATGTTAATTTCTGATTTTATCTATGACAGTTATTCAGGCCTGTAAGAGACCTTCAGGAGGGGATTTACACCAGTGTTCGAATTACACCGTGGCTTTCAGGGAGCCTTATTTTTCTGGGGTTGGAGTAAAATCGCTTTCTACCAAGAAACAACTAAATGCCAATGGACAGTGGAAAGGCAATGGTTTGTTATTTTGTTAAACAGACCAGCCCTAAGTTGCATCCCATGACAATTATGAACACGCCCACAACCTCAATAGTTGGTCTTATGGAAAAACACATCAAGATAACTTTTCCAACAACTGTAAACACAACACCCAATGCTCACTGCACATTCTATGCATATAAACACACATGGACATGTGCTATACTAATCTTTATTTTAGGATCCTAAATCCATCCATCCATCCATCCATCCATCCATCCATCCATCCATCCATCCATCCATCGTCAACTGCTTATCCTGCATACAGGGTCACGGGGAGGATCCTAAATGTACAAGAAAATATGAATTTATATAGAAATAAATCAGTGGCACCTTTAAATTATAATATTTTAGAGCTCCCCTTTAATTTCTCAAATGAGGCTTTCTGGGGAGCTCATGTCCGATTCAGTAGAGCCGAGCTTCCCCCATATTTCAAACCCTGATTTACACAGTCTGTAAGTGGGAGAGGTGGAGATACAGAATGGGAGCAGGAAACCAGGCTGTCCTAAACATCCAGCTCCCACATTCCTAGCTATCACCTTATACACATTGTCTTTGTTTTTCTCATCCTCACAGCATTGAGGTCTCTCTGACCTTGTGTCTAAATTAGCTGGAAGCAGAAAAAGTGAGAGAAAGTTCTCACAAAGATAACAAAGTTTCCTCTAGTAGAAAATGTTTTCATTGACATCAAAACCAAAAATATGGAGCCATTGGCAGTGACATAAAGAGTTTTTACTTAATCTGCAGTCAAAACTAATACAGCTACTGTGGCCTGAAATGCTGCAGTGGTCAGAGGCCTTGTTTCTGAAACCACATGTCAACCCTCTGTCTGTCCAGAATTTAACACCATTCTTGGTTTACAAGACGTTTTTACAGTAGGTATCATTAAATCTCACTGTTATTTGACAAAAAAAAATGAATCATGTGAACGGATTAAATGGTTTTAAAGGTTTAAAGCGAAGACCGGTTGAAGACTATAAATCATTGCACATTAAATGCAGGTTCATCTTTCACCTGGAAAGTCTGACTTTCTATCAGTGTAAAATTTGTCATCCATGTTATAAATCTGAGTGGATAAAGTTAGATTGTATTGGTTGGTATGCTGCAGATTAACATACATTTTCACTAACCCAAGACATCAGCAATCATTTTGTTAACTTGCATATACATGCATTGTTATGGTCAGATCAGAATAGAAACACATTTGGCCAACAAGCTGAGTGAAGACTTAATCTGGTGTAACAAATGTTACACATATTCTGGGCCCTGTAAGTAAGCAGTCTCTGTGGGCCCTCTACCTTCCTTCCGTCAGTGTCTCTCATGCATCTTTTGAAAAACGTTTAAAAATAAAACTGTACACATGAGTATGTGGTGATCAGGGTAGTCGCTAATGTAGTGTTGATACCTCATTTAAACAAGTAGTAATAATCTGAAACATACAGCATTGATATTAGCCTCTTAGCCTGTTAATAGCATAAAAATAAAACTGGCTACTTGATGTTACTGTTTCTAAGCTCCTTTCAGTTGAAACTGCTACAAACAATTGCTTAGAAAACCTTTTAGTTGTCCCTATATGAGCTCACCTTGTCTCACATCCTCAGTAACAGCAGGAGATGATGATAGACCTGCTGCTGTTCCACTCTGTAGCTGTTTCTGAAAGTAATTGGGCCATGTGTTTCCTGATGTTAAGCCTTGCTAGGTAATGTTAAAAGATATATAAATGTCAACTGACATTGTAGCTATGATGCTGAGTAATTTATGACGTTGATAATAATTTATGGTGTAGCCTACAGTGCAAATTTGTATAAAGCTTGATTCCTCACTGACTGCCTTCAATCTACACAACTGTTAATATTAGCTTAAACCATTCTTTAACCTTTCTTGGTAAGTTGTGATTGTGCTCCCCCTTCTTTTGAGCAATATCAAAATGCCCCTTTCTTCAGTTACTAACAATGGTCTGAGGACTGAAATGTTTGTTTTATCACCTTTTCACATGAACACTTTTTGAAACATGTAGCCTTTTTTTAATAAATCAAAATATGGCCTTGCGGATGTATGTAACACATTATAAGCAGCAAATCTCTTTTCTTCAGTGTACACGTTCATACTCATCTGGGATTGATTCAGCTGCAAAAGCAGTTAAATAAGACTGGATCCACGTTTTTTGGGTTTTGTCATCGTCTGGAAATCTTCTCCACATAGAGGAAGTGAGTAATCAAAACTCCAAATACAAATTTGCTGTCCGAGGCAGCTGGTTTTTCTCTACCACTCCAGTAGGTAACAAAACGAGTACATTTAGGTAAAAAGAGTTTTCAGTTGGAAGTTAAAATTAAGTTGGGTATATTTATAACTTGACCTATATCAAAATCCTCACAGGGAGCTCTACAGTGAAACAAAAGACATCCAACTAGTTGTCTTTGTGTGAAATGTTTTGGATGAGTCCTGATCTATCACAGGGCTTCCTGTCAAAGTGTTAGAGGGTAGAGGGAGAGAAACATGGCTTGGCTGTGAAGACCAAAGAAACTCTGCACTATCTCAGCTACTCTCTGGCGTCCGAGCTCAGAGACAGCTCGATCCCTGGCATCCGGACTCTGTACCTGGCTTTATAAGGCCTTGAGCGATGCCAGAATCGGGCTATTCCTGGAGATGGTCCTGACCGTTCCGTACCCAGAGAGCTTTGTTTGGACTGAGGCAGAAGAGGAGATGTGGGCCGCCACTGCCACACTGAAATGCCTATTCTCCCCCCACTCGCCTTTTAAATCTTTATTATCTACATAGTCCAGTGGCTGGGAAGAGGAAACACTTTTAATTTTGTATTTATTTTCCTGTGTGATGGGAACAAAAGGGGTGTAGAACAGTACAGTACATTCTCCTCTGGATAATAGTAGCTGTGAATCATTTTGATTGTTTGTTTAAACCTGCATGGAGTACAACCTGGGGACAGTTTACTGAATCTGCTAAGTCTTGATTTACAGTTACTATCCAGTCGTCATGTTTTCTGATGTGAGAAGAAAGTGGGTACTCTGCAGGTTGTAGTAAATAATGTTTTCTTGTGACAAGCACAGATAAGCTGCTCTCCACCAGACTCCCTCACTGTAGAAAAAAAACAGTAACCACTTAACCCAAAGTAAGTTCATATCAGTTTTATTTTCACAATCACATTTTCACACAAATTATTTATGTGTTATTGATTTGTTTTATTATATTTCACCGGGAGATCATGCCTTTTAGTCCCTAGTATAGGTATTTTTGGATCATGTTCTTTATTTCTGAGACAGCAGTAAGGATATGAATGTACACCAAAAATAAGACTAACATTTCATCCTATCTTCTAAAGTTAACATCTGATCTAACTCAACCTTAATATAACAAAATAAATTATAAGATATTTATTTTATTTAAGCGAATTAATCATGATAAGTCTTTCCATACCAAATTACACTTTCTTTAGCTCCGAATCTCCTCCAGTTGCCCTTTACAGACCTTTGTGATGACACTCCACCTAAAGGGGGGTTTAGCAAGTAACCAAGAGATTTCCCCATGCATGAGAAAATATGATTTACAAACATATGCCTGTGAAACAGGAGGTCAGACTGATCCAAAAGAAAAACTGTGATTGATTCTCCATCAGGCTCAGATAGAAGCTTCTTTCTGAGGAGATCTCCCCTCTGGGATCGGCCTCAGCTCAGCCTCTGTACAGCCTCAGCTGTTGGATGGCAGGATGGTATGGCGGCCGGCCAAACGTAATGTTTACACTAACACGCACAACTGTTCTGTACATAGTCACAGTGTATTAACAATCCTGAGACGAGGGGCTCTTGTGCAGTGTTGTGATTTTGTGTGGGACAGGTGCTCAGTGCAGCAGTGGGAAACATGGGAGTAGGGGTAGGAGTAGGTGGCTCTAAACTGACCCTACATTTGGTTGCTATGTTTGAAATTAAAACACAGATAGTCACCTCATTTATTATTAGGCCTTGGTGAATACATTTTACAGTCTGTCCTGTCAGGGACAATAAAGTCTGAGTCTGACATTGTGTGATTTTTACTTGGTTTAAAATGAAACTGCCTGTTAGCATGAAAGTTTCTGCCAGTATGGTAAGAAGTTAAATGGTGATGGTTTTCATAGAGCTGGATGCTGCAGAAAACCTCCTTATGAAGTCATTTTTGCCAGTAGTCCTTGAAATCTAATTCTCTTAAAACAACTGAAAACTAGTCAGAGTCTACAGCCATGCAACTCTGAGACTAAGTGCTGCTGTGTTTAATGCTAGCATCAGCATGCTAACATGCACATGTTAAGCAGATATGTTTTCACCATCTTAGTTAACCATGTTAGCACGCTAATATTTGCTCTTTATTTCTAAACATAAAGTACAACTGACAATGTCATTAGCTTTGCAAAAAATTCAGCATAAATCAAATATTGGATGAATTAAAATTGTGATCTGATGATGGCGCTAGATGAAGATTTATCACAATTCATCCTGATGGCAACATGAATGCTGTTACCAAATTTTATTGCAATTCATCCAATGGGCTAGTTGTTGAGATATTTCGTTTACAATCACAAATTTCAACCACATGGTAGAGCTAGAGGAAAGTGTCATGGGAAATCATCCAGCAGTTGAGATATTTCAATCTGGACCAAAGTGTTGGATGGACTAACATTGCTGTTAGGATGGCAAAAATTACTCCAATGCAAAAATCAATTCTTCTCGATTGTACAGCAACATGCCATCTTTTAGATATTTTTATAACAACACCAAATTCCAAAAGTGAAAACAATGTGTAAGGCGTGGCTCGTAGTGATCAACCTACAGAGAATCAACACCTTGTTTGGCTGTCCAGCCCACAACTTTCTTTATAATTTTGGTTCAGCAGGCAGGCAGCTGTTTTTGCCTCTACATAAGTGAAAAAACACTAAACAACTGTTGCACTACCTGCTCAGCACCAAACACCAGACAGACACAGTCAGAGACTAGCTGTGGAGCATTTAACTAGCATTTAAAGCTACAGAACCAGATGTTTCCCCTTAAGAGCACAAACGGTGACTATTGGACTAATATTCACCAGGGTGTCAGAAACACAACTCCAAATGAATGATAATCTTTTATTGTAACTACTGGATGTTTAAATAACCAATTGCTTTGCTAACAAGTTTGCAAAATCCATTTATAGTGTGTCAATGTTGTGTTCACAACTTGTTTCTGCTGCTTGAAAGTGGTCAGAAAATTCCATTATTGCAGGTTTTAAAAGTAGGACACTATTCAGAATTAGAAGGTACATATTTTTAAACATATGTGAAGATTGTGCGCTTTGTGTTTTGACCTGTGACTCATACTGCAGGTGACAGACACTGCAAACATCACTGTTAAGTTATCGTGGTTTATATATGAAAAGGGTTTGTTTTTTCCCCTGGTGCCGCAGCAGGGATGCTGGCTCTGTGACATGTGTCTGCTTTCTGTCGCAGCCACCTAAAAGCTTATGAAAGAGACGACGGCAACACGACCGCAGAGCTCTGCCACTCTCAGTCTGACATGCCTGCCTTGAGCTTGATTTTTTTTTTCTCCTCTTTCTCGCAACAGGTGTTCCATTACAAGTCAAATCAAATTTATTCTACATGCAGGTTTGTCTCAGAGCTGTACATTCAAATGCTGAGAAAAAAAATCAAGACAAATCACAATCTCTGAGATATGAGGCTGCAGAAGTGTCTCAGTCCTGACTACTAGATCCATTAGCAGGAAGAGAAAGCAGCTAATGAACAGAAGGTCATTGGTTCAGGTCTCCAGAGAGCCCCCGCTGCTGTAATACATTCGGTACTTAACCTGAATCTTAACCTGAACCGCCTCATTAAACATCCAGCTGTACAAATGGAAAAATGTGTTGAGAATGTTTGCCGTTGTGGGATTTTGGTTTCAGGAAAGCGCCTGCAGGCAAAGAGACATTTAAAGGAATCAGTTCCTGAGATGTGGGGGGTTCAGGCAAGGTCATTGCTGCAGGACCAATCTGGCTTTCGTCTCCCCTCACTTCCAGTGGCAAGTGCATAGAGGAGCCTTCGTTTTGTAGATTCTCGTCCTTTCTCTTGCTTCCGAAAACTGCTCTTAATCCATCTTACTTTGAATGATTTTTTTCAGCGTGTAGAGGCATCACTGGCCCTCGCTACATGTTTGACAAGTACACAGAAAATAGTAAAAAGAAACCCTTAACAGTAAATTTTGCATGACATATTTAACTTCAATTTTCAGATATTTCTTTTAGAGTTTTCATATTGCTTCCCAAATCATTAATTATAGTCATAGCAGAAACAAAATAGCAGCTCCTTTCTTCACAGAAAATGTTTATCCAGGTTGGAGGCGGGACCAGATAAGCTTATAAAAGGCAAACGAATAGAGAAGATAACCACAGTTCCTGTAGTCCTTCTAGTAACAACAAAAAGTGTGTAGGAGCCCTGTTAGTGACCTTCATCACAAAGTACAAAAAGACACTTTTTGTTGACCCTGCTTTGAAAGGTTAGCTCTTGTTTTTCATAGATAAACTCTGAACAGAGCTTTATTGTGCAGTAACAAAAAAAAACAACAAAACTCACGCTTGGAAACAGAAGCTAATTAAAAAGTGCAGCGGTAGCCAGTTTGGTTGTGTCTGCCAAAATTATCTCACCACCACACCACTACAACAACAACACTATCCCCACCCACTCTTCATGAAGTAGAGATATCCTGTATTTTTGGCCTTTATTGATTCAAGGAAAGTCTGGCAACATTTCACTCCTCATCAGTACAGTTAGAGAATCTGTGCAACTGATTCTTGTCCTGCTGTAATACAGTAGAATCTATCTCTAAAGCTCATGTTTTTTCCTTTTCAAGTCCCACTTTTGGGTTCATTATTTTTATTTTTTCGTGTAAAAAGAAATTCATTATTACAAATCTCAAAAAAAGGAGCCACATGTATTTTTAATTTGAACAGAGAGCTAAATTCTCCCATTTTCAGAACCCAATTTAGCAACTCCTTGACTCCAAAACCATGAAAAAAAGTGATATAGGACGAACAAAAACACAGCAAGTAACGTTAACCAACGTTAGCTAACTTACAGCTAATTAGTTAGAGCTGCTGCAAAACATGCAGAGAGGACAAGTCGGTCCCAGAGCCAGCACACCAGCTCCAGACAGTCAACCTCACAGCTCTCCTGCAACTATAGCGGACATCACAACAAAAGCATATCTTAGCAAACTAGAAAGTTAGCTCAAGGTCCGTGGGCAAATCATTTAATGTTACCTGAAACTCAAATCATGACTGGAATGGCTGGAGTAATGTTGTGTTGTGTGGCAGGGTGTGGGCCACTTTCTTTGTTTCCCATTTACAGAGCCAGGGCTGTGGGCAAACACCGGATTTTTTTTCAGCCCACACACAGAACAGACAGCTAGCATGCTGTGAGGAGATGTTCACTGAAATAAAAAACATGTATTGGATTAGAACCGCTTACCCCACCTTTAATATAAATTATATGACAGCCCAGTGATAAGTTATGTTCACCCAATCAGGTGCAGGAATTAACTGGAATACTATGTTGGTTGGTGAAAGGTGTATCCAATAGAACGCAAATCAATTTGTGGAGCATTGCCAGACAAAAATGTTTAAACTGTCTTTCTGAGACAACTTGACCACAGAGTTCCACCAGTGACTAAGAATTACATGGCTTGCTCAGGGGCACATCTGCAGCAGTAATTTAGGCTGTGAAACTTAAGTTACTGCAGCGGACAATCTAAGTTATACAAGAGGGGTCAGTGTGCTTGATCGATGCCCCCAAGTCTCTGCAGCTGTCTGTGCTGGCAGCGGATGCCACCGGGCCCTGCTAGTCACCAGCACTGTCAGATCAAGTCAGTAACGATCTCCTGGAAGCTGTTCAACAAACCAAAGCCATCAGTCAGACAAACAAAGGCCCGCCCACAGCATGGTCTTGCCCAGAATGCAGCCATTCATCGCGAGGGGAAGCCAGAGAGCTGGCCAAGCCTTTCATGGACAGAGAAAGGGATCTGTAACTAAACCATGCTCAATTAAGGCTCTGATTCGCCTGGGGAGATAAGGGGTAATCAATCATCTATGGCCAGGCCTTGTGCAAACAACGTCAGGATGTGTCAGTCCGGCAGTGCTCGGCCAAAGTCAGCTGACTACTCTCAGACAAAGGTGAGAGGGCTTATCCTATCAAATGCTTTCACACAGAGCTGTTGTGTCAGAAAACAGGTCTGCTAAACAAGAGCGCTCTGTGCCGTCCCCTGTGGGTGAGAACCGGCTTATCATCAAGTTTTACAAGTGGTACTGAATATACAGTAGAGAGAGTGACTCACAGCCACATATGAACTAATATCTAGATAAAACTATCCAGCGTACTTAGCTTATATGCGTAGAGGTTGGTCCAAACATGCATTTTCCATCAGCAGCTGTGCAGAACCAGCCAGTGATGTATAATAGATTAACTCCCTGGCAACATCAAACTGTAATCTATCTGAGATGTGTATTGTTTATTCTATTGCTCCGCCTCTGGAAAAAATGTATGATAAAATTATGGTGATGTCATTCTGTTTCTGCAGAAAAGCTGTTTCTGCTCCATAGCTGCTTGATTAGAATCAATTATCAATTGATTCTCATCTTCTTCCTGAGATCAAGTTATTAGAGAAAACTTTAGAAAAAATGCTTTGTGTTGCAGGTTTAATTTTATATTGGTAAAATTGATGTTTTTGCCTATTTATGTGTGTGTGTGTGTGTGTGTGTGTGTAAAAAAAATAGATCCTTTTAAAATACCAGACTGATAACACTTACTGTCATACTTTTCCATCTTTCTATTATTAATTCAACAGTTACTGCATAAGCCTCATTGCTTTGGTGTTATGGTGTTTTCATCTTTTTCAGTGAGGATTGACTTTCTGGGATGGTGCTCTTTTTTTCTGTTTTCTTTTCTTGTTACTTCTGGTTGCTATCACTTCTCATGCAAAGTTCTTCTTGTCTTAATTCCAAGCAAACCAGAGCTGTTTAGTGCCTCAATTCTTTGACCAATAGAAGGTTATTCCTGGGAAACAGCTACCAGACACTGTGTGTTAAGACCACAACTGTAAAAGCTTTCATGAACTGGCTGCAGGTTGAATCACTGGTAGCAAAATGGATCTTTATTTATATAAAACTGTCGTGGACTGTTACGTTTACTGTTTTAAAGTTAGAAAAGCCACCAAATTTTTTAACTGATTCTTTTTCTTCTGTTCACATGGTCATAATTTCCATCCCAATAGACGTGTGTAAAAGCTGTACGTTTTGAATGAGTCACCGGCAGTTGGGTACCTTTCAACTGTTGCCTGCTGGTTAAAATAACCACCATTTCTTTCTGTCACATGGATGAGCTATCAGGGGAGACCACAGAGGGTGAGCAGAAGGCGGCCTCTTCTCTCTGTGAATCATCATCTACCTTCTGCTTGCTGATTCTGACACTGAACTCTGAAGAGTTTGTTTCCTCCATGAATCTTTTCCAGCACAGATGCACTCATACAGTCATCAAGACTCATAAAGACAAACACTGAAATCTAATAATATGAACAAAAAGACACATATTGGAGAACAACAAAATGTAGCAGCCTGTATAATCAACAGCAACTGAAAATACTCCTGCATTAAATCTCTAAATGAGATGCAGTTTGTAGTTTCCTTTATGATACAAAACAAACAATAGATACAAATATCATAAAATCATATACAGAAATGAACGACTTTGCATGGTGCAGTGATGAGGATGAATTAAAAAGTCTCACAGCCTGGGAGGAAAAGCTGCTCTGCAGTCTAGTGGTGCGACAACAGATACTTCTGTATCTCTTTCCAGATGGCAGCAGGGTGAACAGGCTGTGGCTGGGTGGGTATTGCCTGCACAGGCACCTGACCTCAACAATATCACTGATGCTTGATAGATGGGCACCAATGATCTTTTAAGCAGTTTTAACCAGCTGCTGCAGAGCTCTCTAGCTCTCTGGTCCTGGGCCGTGCGTCATGTTCTCTGTGATGCTGATTCACAGGAACCTAAAAGTGTTCGCGTGCTTCGCAGATGTAGACATGAGTGTGTGTCTTCATGTCCTTTTTCCTGAAATCAACAATCAGCTCCTTAGTTTTGCTGTCGTTGAGCTGTAAGTTGTTCTTTGTGTACCGCTCTGAAAGAGTATATATTTCCTCACGATTTTGAGTCTCATCATTGTTTGAAACTTGTCACCCATAGACTTCACAACAGAGTATTCTACATGTCAGGGGTTGCAGTCGTGGGTGTACAGCATGAACAGGAGGGGGCTGAGCACTAAAGTGGAGGTGGTGTCTGTTTGTAAGGAAGTCCAATATCCAGCTGCAGAGTGTGGTACTCAAGCCCAGAGTGTTGAGTTTGCTGATCAGTTTCATGGTAATATTGTGTTGAACGTTATGCTGAAATCCACAAACAGCATTCTGATGTAGGTGTTGTTATTTCAAGGTGTGTGAGGGCTGAGTGGAGGGTAATAGATCTGTTGGTTCTGAAAGCAAAATGGTGAGTATCCAGGCTGCCTCAAGTGCACATACATATGCAAAAAATACACATATAAGCACAGTGGCACACACATGCATACTTTTATATAAGTCTGCACACACGCATACAGCAAAAATTCTCTGAAGCCACAGCCTACAGAGGGAGGTCAGAGTTGCATTCAGGGTCAGATCAGTTCCTGGGGTTGTCGGGTACACTGTGGTATGAGTTGTCTTGGTTGATTGGCCCAAAGCAGGAAGTCTGCACAGGGGACCAAAAACCCTTTTCACATCACCCATCATCCCATGCTGCTAGCTGCTCTGAGATTTACTGGTCAGAGCAGCAGAGAACTCATTGGCATGTCATCTGAGTTTCAGAGATGACAACTCTACAGTAGCTGGCATCTTTTCTCTTCACAGAAAAACCCTTGGCTGGGAGAAAGATTCAAAGGAATGGAAGAAGTGAACCAACTTTTACAGATAAGAAGCTGTTGTTTTTACAGTTGGTGAAGTCCCAATCCATTTGAGCTCACTGTCATTCTTGCTGCAAGTCTGTTCCATCTGAGTTGACAGACATTTGGGAAAAATCTAGTTTTGCTACCTTTTTAGTTACCAAATGTTACAAGGACGAGAACTCCTGGTTAGTGAAATTATAATCTTTAATTTTATGACCTTGCATATTACATTACATTTGCAATTAAACAATATAATTGTAAGTTCAAGTTGTTGTTTGTTTGTTAACTGACCCTTTTTAGATTAATTTTTCTTTCAAAATGACCAATTTAAATAAAAAGCATTAGAAAATATTAATAACTTAGATCTAGTAGTTTTCTAGTTTTAGAGCTTGATTGAGCAGGATTTGAAATGGAAAAGTTTCAGACCGAAATCAGTTAACAACAGTGATCAGGAAGTAAAATCACACAGCGTTTTACAATGTTGTGAACTCATTTTTGTGGGAATGGAGAGACTCCAGTACAGAGGAAGCTATCCTATTACCAGTTTTGTACAATCTAATGTTTGGCCACGCTTGCTGTGTAGATGTCAAGATTGTCAAAACTGAATTCCTACAAAACAAATGACTTTCCCATCAGCCTCAATTGTACTTCCTGTGTAGTGCTATTTAAAATTTAAAAAATCTCTGTTACTTTTTTCTCCTCCGTTGGATCTCCTTTTAATGTCTAAACTGCCTTTCTGTGTAATTATGCACAGCATGCCACTACTGCAGTTTTAAAGAACTCAGATGTGAACTCTACCCCAAGCCGCCCCCCTGACTATCCTCTGCCCACTGTGCTGACCAGTCACTATGGCAACTGGCACAAAACTAATTTTCCTGAAATTTGGCGATGGCTTTTGGAAAAGACCAAAAAAAAGTGAACAGTTGTATTTGCTGCATGCGTTGTGAAAACACATCTTTCATATGGTGCCAGAGAGCCTGTGTAGCTTTGTTCTCTGTACAAATATGAGTGGCAGCCTCTTTTCTAGCCCTGAGCAAACATCACGGGCTTCATCATCCTCTTCCTCATAGCTCACTGGGCTCAAGGTACCGTGGGACTGCTTCTATACGCAGTGTAAAGAAAGAACCGGTGGCACTGGGATTGATCTGGCTTTAATTAACTATTGTACAATGATCCACGACTCCTGCCAAACAGCCGGCATGATTTACTGTGGTGCCTGTGGTTGAATATGGGTACAGGAGATGGCTTCAGCTGGGTTTGTTCTGCTGTAAAAAGTAGTCTAGGTTGAGTTAGCACCACAAAATTTAATCTGATATGACACCAAAGTAAAAATGCTTTGACATTACTTAGCCACTATTTAATTTCCTATAATATTCCTATATTGCCTTGTACCTTTCAAAATGTTTCTAACAGATTATAATAAAGCATATTTTATTAGAAAGTTTATATTATTTGAAAAAAATGGCTTTAGTGATGTTAATCAATGCTTTATTAACATTTAATGAGGCCATTGTTACTGTTTTGGTCACAGGTCAAAAGTGCCACTCACTTTTGTGTGTACCTTGAGCTTAAGGTAATACTGTGTGCCAGCAGGTTGCTACGCCTCTGTCACCATCAAAAGCCCTTAACAGGCATAGCTCTCAGCTGATTGAAGCAGTTTCTTCTTTTAAGACACAATGAAGAAAAAGAGTACAAATCACTGACAAAGCAGAACACTGTTAATAATAACTCCCCCCTCGCTCAGTGTAGCAGACTGAGGATCACACTATGATTGCATTGCTACCAGTCAATACTTTAACAAGACATGAAAAAGAGGAAGGTATTAGCATATCAAAGGCCAACATCTGACATGGCCCTGCTTGCCTGCTTGAACCTACAGTAAGTGGGGTGCAATGGGAGAAGGAGGTGGGAAAAGTGAATGTCTGCCGGTCGAAGCTCACCAAGGGTTTCATCTCTGCTTGTCAGTCACACGAGGAGAGGGGTAGTCTGCAACCACAAGGAAGAGATTACGAAGGATACGAGGAGGCTGGTGAGATAAGAGCTCTGTTTTCTGCCTCGGGCTCCGATTAAACCTAGCACACACCCACATACTGCAGTTTCCAACATGAAAGGTCAGAGGCCAAAAGTGGAAGGGTGAGAGGGAGGGTGGTCATAAGAGGGTGGGAGGAAGGATATGAAGTAACTGAGAGAAAAAGAAAATTGGACAGGACAGGAGTGAATGGAAAGAGTGGAAGACAAAAGTATGAAGCAGGTAAGAACAAAATGAGACTGTGAGCCCAGTCTCCTTCATACTGGATGATTACATAGCCTACTTCACAATCAACACCCCATGCTAAAATGACATTTTTCTAAGTGCACCATGATTTTTCCCTCACCCTAACGTTTTAGATGTCTATCCATGCCCATTCTTTAATCTTTATTTGCCAAAGCCAAGATTTTTTCCTGACCTTTACCACATCATATAAGCTTAAAAAAAATATAGTCATTTAACCTAAATCAGAGGTTGTCCAAAATCATCTGATATCAACGTTCTTGTTAGGATTTCTACAGCAGGATGAAAATAAGGGACATTTACTATTAATCATACTAGACTGATTACAAATACTAGCAGTTTTGGATAGCAATTATAGAAACATAAAGAACATACATTTTGAAAAATGGGGATGACATACTGTCAATTATGTTTAAATCATCAAGGGGAAAATGGCATATTTCAACAAAATTTGTTTCAGCTGTGCTTTTCCTGTCGTGAAAAAGGTCACGTGTGTAAGACCAAAACTCTGTAAACTGAGATGGTGTCTTCTGATTGGTAGACTTGACAAATATTACCAGATGAAGGTCTACCAACCAAAACGTTAACCTCTACAAACTGTGCCTTTCCTTCTCAGGATTTATTTACAGAACAGACAGCATAATCTAACTGCTTTATTTTGCTGCTCAATTTTTCGGTCCTTTTCAAAAAAAGTCAAAAAAAAGAAAAAAAACACATTGCATTTCACCAAAAATTATTACAAATATTAAATTTATTTGTAAAAAAAACACGCTTAGGATAAAAAATAATTGACCCTGTGTCACAGGAACAAAGTAACAATTAAAAGCAAGAGTGCCTCGATTTCAAATATGAGAAAAGACTAGAGACAAAATGAGTTAATGGATTGTTTTGTGTGAAGGTTAAGTTCTTCAATTGAAATGGACTTCTTTTTACTCATTTATGTATACTGTTTCAAGTGCAATACTTCTACTTAAGTGGAGTGTTCTCGTGCTCTGAGAGAGAATGAAATGAAAAGAGAGAAAATACAAGAAAGAATACAGCATGTCAAGAGGCTGCGTGAAGCAGTGGGCAGGTGATAGCATATATGGCACGTAGTTCAACAGGTGCTGTGGTAAAAGGCAGTGCTGACTGACAGAAAGAGAGATGAATGTCTGGTGTCAAATCCCTCATCTGGCTTCTGTCCGCTGTCAATGAGGTGAAGACAACCAGAAGAGAGCCGAACAGGGAAGAGAACAGAGAGAAAAAAAGGAAAGAAAAAGATTCTTGGCCGGGATGCAAGACATACTGTATTACAGCTGTATTTAATAAAAGGCACAGCAGCATTGATCTGAGTGGGGGGAATTTCTCCAAACATCCTGCAGAGCTAAAAGGCCGGTGGGATCCATGTGCCGGTCTGATTGAGGGCTTCCTGTTTTAAGCACTTAATGAGGAACTGGGGAGAAATTTAACTTCCAGGTCTCCCAGCTTGGACACTTTCCTGAAAATAAGAAACTTTTTTCAGTCTGATATTACCAAAATTCAACTGCCACTGCTACATTTGTGGTGGGTTAGATTTTTAAATGTGCTTTGATAGATTCTGGTCACTGGGGGGCAGTGACTGCAAAACAAGCCGGCAGGCAAACATC
>JAPMOB010205915.1:0-27636 GCA_029875015.1 Lepomis gibbosus | reverse complement strand
GATAACAACAGAGATCTGGTTTCTGTTTTGGTAATGCCAGCTGTACCAGTCTGCCCCTGCTCAGCCTGGGAAACTAAACAACCAACCTCGCTCCCAGGAGGAAGAATTAATATGTGACACTCAAACAACCCTGCTGCAACTCTCAGCTGACATTTAGTCCCCACAGATGAAAGAGGCCCCTATCAGCCAATCCGTAACACAATTAACCTTTTATCTTTCATCTACTGTATGTGCACAGAGTAGAACAGAGTCATCCATCAAAACGGCAGAAAAACCATTACGGGCATGACTCACAGCACGAATGGTTTATAGAACGATACCTACTGTAAACTGAGATTTCGTGCATGGACCATAAAGCCCTTTTTGTACCATAATAATAATAAGGTGGTTGTTGGCTAAGCTGACAATCTCCAGTCTGTTTGGTCAATATAAGCAGGCCTAATGCTGCGTTTAAAGACTCCTCAGACGCTCTTACGTAGGACACTCGATAAAACAACAAAAAGGACTTGGAACATACAGAAAGCCCAAATGTAGCACCCCATAGGTAAACTAAGTCAGATTACTGCCTCAAGGGCACTGCGGCAGCAGCGCAGGTATTTTCAAATTTTTATCACATTGCCTTAGGTGACGTTGTTTAAAATGCAGAGTGCAGAGAGAACGGCTATGAAAGGGATCCCCAAAAAAAGGCAGTAATAGTGAAAGAATAGCTATACTAAGGCATTAAGAAAAATCACATTCAGCTTTCTTGTGTACTTGAATGCAATGCAACTGTGTGTGTGTGTGTGTGTGTGTGTGTGTGTGTGTAGGTGAGGAGAGGACACATGTACCCATAATAACTAACAGTAGCCAACAGTAACATGTTACAACACATTGGTAGCTGAGGTATTCACTGTTTATCCAGCTCAAACCAGCAATGCTGACACTTTAAATTCTACAGTATGTAATAGTTTTCCACCAAAAAACACGAACTTGGAACAAATCACGATCACTTCTAACATTTCAAAATACAAAATTTTATCTCCTTAACTTTTAACTTTTCCTTAATTTTCTCCTCTCGGTGGCATCATATGAAGAAATGTCTGTGTGTTGTTTTTTCCTGTCTTCCAGACTCCTGCATTCTCAGATGACCAGCCCAGTTTAAAGACAGTGACGAGTGTGGATCAGCTTTTGCAGCTTATATACCCTGAATACAGTTTGCTGCAGAACTGCCTGAGGAAGAAATCATGGCATGCCTCCTCTTCCCCTTCTCTTTCTAGCTCCTCAGCGAGCCCTTTAGTCCACTCTAACAATGAGGATCTGTGGGGTCAGCCGAGGGAGGAGCCTCTCTACAAAGTGGACGGGACTTTGGGAGGTAAGCATAGAGATACTTCGTACAAGAATTCAGTTGCCATTGCTTGAATTTAGATTAAAAGCAAACTAGTGGTTTCTGAGAAAAGACATTTGAATGCTTAGGCCTATATATGGAGCAAGCTCCATAAGCTTGGATTTGGTCTAATTGTGTCTAAGATCTCATGTTAAAACACTAAAGTGTACTGCCACACAGATTTCCTTGCACTGGAGCAGACAAAAACAGGTGGTAAATGAAAAAAATGGAGAAAAGTCTGGAAAATCAAAACTAGATCCATCATTGGACAGTTTGATGACCCCAAAACCACTAATAACCCAAAAAGCTCTCTTGTATTCAGATTCAAAGTGTCAGCAAACAAAATCTTGGTACTTAAACACACATGTTTTCAGTCATCCTAGAGGAAATCCAGCGGACCTCATGCCAGCCCAGAGAGGTGTGTGTTGAGGTCGCCAAAGAATACCCAGAATCCACCAGTCAATTCTACCTCCCTCGCTGTGTGGCGCTGCATCGATGCGGTGGATGCTGCACAAACGAGGCCTTCTACTGCACGAACACAAGTCACACGCTCGTCAACAAGACGGTACAGCTGGATTCCCTTCCTTCTTTCCTGTATCTACCCTGTGTGATTCCATGTCAGACACATTTTAGCACTTGCATTATTTAACACTTTCTCACATTATACAAGTGGGTTGATATTTTCTCCTCTTCCACCTCAAACTGCCTCCGGAAAGAGGACAGAAACCGCTCTACCCAGTTATGTAATGAGCTCATATGTATCACATACCCGCCCTACTGCGGTGGGACACCCTTTGGCTACAACTGGACATCAAGTCAATACCATACACAGGCGTGCACTGTTGCACAATCTTACAACCATTACATCAGCTTTTACACTTGTAATACCAGGAGAGGGGGTTGGACAGTTTTGTAAACAAACACACACTCGCTCACCTTGAAACTTCACCTTTCTCCCCGCCAGCTGATGGAGCTGTCCCCGCCCCGGATGGATCGCTCCGTCGTCATGGTAACCTTCGTCAACCACACTTCGTGCGAATGCCTCTCCAAGCGGCCACTCCACACCATCATAAGACGAGCTGCAACAGATCACCTGTGAGTGACGAGTGTGCATTTACAAACATTTCTGAGTCATTTCTCCTGCATTTCTAATATGTGTGTGTTTGCGTGTGTGTGTGTGTGTAGGTGTTCCCCACCTGAAGTTCCCTGTGCCTCGGGGTCATTATGGGATCCGGTGAACTGTGTGTGTGTCCTTGCAGACGCCATAAACTACTCAGAGACTGGTGAGTGTGTATGTGTCACGTTGGTAAAATGATTCAGTTTCTGCTGTGGCTGCTTCATATTTAGTTAAGATCACACTTCAGGCCTCTAAAACACTTCAAAGTAAACACTTAAGCCAGTAATGTAAAGAGCAGAAAGTTTTTTAGACCTTGGCTCTATTTTGGGTCCTGGTCCAAAACTTTGACAAATAAAAAAAACAAGCATTAAATGTTAAGAAAGCAGTGACAGAATTTTGGCCATTAAAAGTCATGTGGATGTCAAACAAGCAACATGGAAAACCTAAATCAAGCTGTACGTTGCATTACAAAAACAGGATTTACCTCATGGGTAAAATACTGCAGTCACACAAGTGTTTGGATGGTGTGTGGAAGGTTCAAGGTGGGACATCTGAAACAAGACAGCGCAGACTTTAAACCTTGAAACAAACACAATACCATGTGATTTCACTGATGGAAGAGACAAACCACCTGCTGCAGAGTTTACTAGCAGTGAAAACCTGCACAAGCGGGTCCCTTTGCAATGTAAACCCCCTGCAGCGAGGTGTGCACAAACATGATGTAAACACAAAAAAAGTGCTCTTATTTCTAAAAGTGTTTGTTTAAAAAGCAGGTCTTGTTCTCCTGCTGCCCTGTGAACTAGTGATTAGAACTGACAATTCCCAGCTCTGAACGCAGTGTCATCCAAAATGTGGCTACACCTAAACTGAGCAGGTTTTGGGATGTGAGCCAGATTTCGGTTCAAAGGAACCTTTTCAAAAACTCCACCACCAAAGCCAGATGATGATGATGATGATGATGCCTGGGCGGCAAATAAAACAATCTGAAACGACTTCCCCCAGAGGGAATGTTTATTCAACTGTAACGTGAGAAGTGAAAGTGTCTTTGTGGCATTTTACTTGTACAATCATGTAGTAAACTACAGTGCCTACCATCTCCAGCTACTCTTTTTCTAATAATAAACTGGCAAACCTTATCTATGAACAGACTGAAAATAGATATCAATGGGAAGTAGTCTGAATGATTGGAAATACAAATGAGGGCATCACCAAATTTAGTAGGATTCATCTTCTCAGGGCTATAAACTATTTCGTTAGTTGCTTAGTTTACGACATATTTCAGTCTGGACCAACAGTGCTGTCAACAAAAGAAAGCCAAAACAAAGCTGGAAAAACTATTAAATACCATTTTTTATTTCCACATGGCTTCCAGAGTTGCTGAATTCAGGTCTGCTGGCTCTCTGCGGGCCCAACAGGGTTCTGGATGAGTCCACCTGCGAGTGCGTCTGTCGAAATGGACTCACCGAGGACAGATGCAATCCAGGCTGGAAACTGGACCACAACACCTGTAAGGAGGGTTATTGAATTTTTTTCACATTATGCTGTAGAGAACTCAAACCCCAGAGCCTGGACCACTGCCTGGACCAGTCGGGCAAGTGCATGTCAGGAATGTTGGGAAGATTTGAAGAACAACACAAATGAATGGGAGGGTATACCAGAGAGTCCTAACATTGTACTTCTCAAAGCGTAACACCCAATTTACATAATCATTGCACATGCCAGATGCCAAAACTCCAACAAACATGTCAAAAAATACATGTTTTTCTTAAGCTACATCTGGCCTTGGTTTCCCAAGGATCTATTTACTGTAAATGCATCGAACTGCTCAGGGCTGTCATTCTGAAAGCAAGTTGGCAAGATTGAGCCAGAAATTATAAACATAGAAAGAAGGACGTTTTGGGAAGTAGGTCTTTATGCAAATATCTACAGTTACAAGTCAGAACCTGACCGCCAAACATTTAGCCCAACAACACAGAAAGAGTCACACAATGCAGATCATTAAATAACCGTTATGTGTTTGTTTCTTTCCTGGTTTATTGTTAAACTCTTTCTGGTCTCAGGTGAATGCCAGTGTGAAGGTCAAGGTGAGGGGAAGTGGTGCCCCATTGGCCAGCGGTGGGATGAGGAGCTTTGTGGCTGCGTCTGCGCCGCAGAGTGCCCCGGAAATCAGCCCCTGAACCCCGACACCTGCCTGTGTCAGTGCAGAGAGAGCCCACAGTCGTGTCTGCGGCAGGGCAGGAAGTTCAACTCCAACTCCTGCAGGTAGGTGCTCAAGAAGGCCAGGAATCTGTCCTCAGCTTGGTTTCAAGTGTTCTCGGAACAAACACTGTATTCTGAAGCTCTGCACTCCCTGTGGAAAGGGGCAAGCAATAAGAGAATGTCTCCTTTGGGGGATGAAATTATCCCAACTATCCATATTCTGGGTCTCTGCCAAGTAGACCCTTAACTATTAGAACCTCCTCTGCCCTAAGCCAAAAAAGCAAATAAGCAACAACAAACATTTTATCTTGTGTCTGTATGAAGAACAACATTAATCCTGTTCTTCACTGTAAAATTTATACGCAGCTCTAATACAAAGTATCTAAGTCTGGTTTCCAGGTTGTGTCAAAACAATTCATTCAAGGTTTTAGTTCCTCTTTTCCTACTACCACAGTTGCGTAAAATTAAAAACTCCATGACCTCATGTAAATACACAGTTCCGCAAATTTTCCTGCTCTGTGCTTGTCCATAATATGAACACTCTCATTGCATTACATAAGGCACAGACTGTCATCTGTGGCCCAGAACACACTCAAACTCCTTATAAAGACTTTTAAGGGAGCCTAAAATACGTTAGCGGCAATAGAGGGCAAGCAGTGATGTAACATGTGCTCTAGGGCCAAAGGACACTGATCTCTTGGACTGCGATGACTGTAATCAGTACACAGTGTCTTAAAACAAAGACATAATTGTATTGACATGGCTGATTTCAGAGCAGGTTTCTACTGGTAAAAGTGTACTTTCTTGAATTATAATTTGTATTTTTGTGTGCTTTGATAATACCTCCTTGTTACCATGCAGTCTGTGGTAAGTGCGTCACTCTTGCGGTTCCTCAATTGAACTGGTTCCATCTTCAAAGCTCTAACTCAGTGTTTTGGAACTGTAGCTAAGTACAAGACAAGTCCTGGGTTACAGTAACAAAAATTTTGGAATTATTGAAGCTGTAATTGAAGAATTATGAAAGCATTTAAGCACAATATAAACTTAAAATTGTTAAATAATTGTGTATATATGGTAAGGTTGCCTCAAATCTCCAGTGGACCGCCACTAAAGCTTGAAAGATTTGTGATGCACCTCTAAATTCTCTACAACTCAAAAGCATCATTTCTGCATGCCAGTTCATTACAGGATCCCTGAACTTACACTGGGAGAGCTGGTCCTGTCTGCTGTGCTTAAGGCACTAGCTCATCTGGGTCGGCCCTTGGGGTGCCATCACAACTCTTCACCCTGGGAGCTCAGCAAGAGACAGGGGTGAGGAAAGAGTGAGAACCAGAGCTTTGACAGAAAGACAGTTAGAGTGGGAGAAAGCAAGCAAACTCTCAATGGACATGTAAAACATTCCAAACTCGAAAAAGAAAATCTTTCGTTCTCCATTTTTTTGTCGTTCACATGTTTCCACACGGCCTTTTATGGACACAGGGTGTCTTAAACATTCGGTAATGGTTTCAGCTGCATGTACGCGTTTTGCATGTGTGTTGCGGTTCCCACAGCAGGCATGCAAGAGATCAACCTTCCTCTGACCCAAGAGGCCTGCGGAGAGACAGACATGGAGACAGGGTGAACTTGATGACAGTGAGCAGAGCAGCCATCAGATAGGCTGGCAGGCTAAGAAATAGATGGAGTGACACAAGGCACAAAGAAAAACATAGCTTTGATCAGAGGGAATTTTAATCATGGCTTTATGCATGTGGGAAAGTTCATGGACATATAAACACCAAAGTGACCTTTGATGGCTAAGTGTCCAACTTCAGAGGGCTGAAATAAATATGTACTCAAAACTGGGACTCAATATGAGTTAGATTTTCTTGTTGTGGCCTCCATTTTGACCCATGTCTGTCCATGTAATCCTTGCAGGTGCAAGTAAAATTCAAGTTCCAAATTCTTTGAACTATCCAAATTGTTCAAGTGAAGATTTACACTAATTAAAACATATTCACCACATGAACTTGTTCTTTGTAGAGATTATAATTATTTAGCTAGCAACTGCTATAGTACTTAGCTATTTATATATCTACACACACATAAGCTAACTGACAGCTGTTGCATTGGTACTGTAGCTCACTAACTAATTAAATAACGCTAACCGCTAACGTTAGCTTGTTTTGAAGGAGTAAAACAGGTGACTCATTCCAAATTGCATGAACACTAACTCTGAAAGACACATTTCAACATGATTGCACCTTAAAACAATAATCTCTACATTTACAAAGGATAGTTAAGTAAAATGTAACGTTTGCGCCCCTAAAACTAATTTTTGGAAGTTGTATTGAATTTATTTTACTCTAGTATTTGTTTGTGTTTTCTCCTCTTGTCTTTCATTTTTTTCTTTACTGTGTACATGTTACCCTGACATTGACAGTTTTGGGTATACTGTATGTGTTCTCTAAAATTTAAAAAAAAACCTTACAATTGAGCTATAAGTATTTCTTCAGAAGCACTGATCCTTTTCTTTGGTACTATACCACAAATGTGTGGTACCATAGGACATGTGCTGTGTGGTAAATCTATGGCATAGTACCTCAGGTTCTGTGATAAAATACCGCAGAATTTGCTTTACCTGTGGTACTGTAAGGTTGTACCACATGAAAACCATAGTTACATTTTCTAGCACCACAGGAGATTTTTGTAAGGGGCTACAACTTGGGATGCAAGAGTAACATTTTCAGTTTAAACTAACTGTAACTGTGTCTAACTGTTAAAATGACTACTTCTTAAGTTTTAATGGTACTAATCAGTAAATCACTAATTTGAAACTAACTAGTGGTATCTGCAAAAGATAAAGATACACAAACTTAGTAGCCTATGGCTTTTTGAATAGCTAGTAAAACCCAATCCAGCACTGTAATACAGACAAGGCAGTGTTGGACATTATTTTTCATGTATGCACAAGATAATTATTTTTTCCATAATTTGTTTCTTCATTTTGTCTATTTTTTTATGTTCGATTCAACATCTGGTCACAGGAGGTGGTACAACAGAAGACCATACACCTACTGTGATTTTGAAGAGGAGTGTTCCCAGAATTTGGCCACATTCCTCCCCTCTCTGGAGAAATACTTTTTACTATCACACAGAATCGCTTTGTGCACGCACAAATAAAACTTGGATCAGGGTTTATCCAAAAGGGATGTGAAGATCTGAAAAATCAATAGTATACTTGCCAAGAGAATATAATCTCTGCTGTTTTCTTTTTATTTCTTCTCTGCTCCTTTCTCCTCCTTCTCTCAACTTCACCCTTCCTTTCCTCCACCCATCTTTCATTTTCTGTCTTTTTGTACTCCCTCTGTCCATCTTTCTCTCGATCTTGCATTTTCTGGCTTTCCCTTCCATTTTCCTCTTTCTTCTCCCTCTGTCTAGCTGTTACAGGTTGCCTTGCAGAAAGCCCAGACCCGTGTGCGTGACTGGTTTTTACTACAGTCCCCAGGTCTGCCAGTGCATCCCCAACTACATGAGGCCGGAGTGGAATTAAACAATCACAGACAGACAGGGGAGCAAGACCGCAGACAGCGCCATTAATGCCCTTCAACTGAGGTTAGAGACCTTTTGGCCTGACAAAAAAGGGGCAAGAACGAGGAAGGGTCTCTTGAAAGAAGGACATGAAGATGGATCTACACATTTACTGGATTACAACAGACTACAAGCAGCACTTGTCTGTGCTCCGGCACAAACGAGGGTGGGAGTGCATCACAGTGAGACAAAAAGGCCAAAACAGCCACACGTACGCAGTAAAACTCATAAAAGTGGAGTTATCTCAGCCAAAGAGAGAAAATGAGGAGAGATATTTGACTCTCTGGGACTTTTCCCCAACACTAATAACACGAGTGTGACTGGAAGCAACCAATCACACCTGGAGACTGCCTAAAAGCACAGCAGCAAGGAATGGGGAAAGGGATGGATCAATCAGACTCTGAGCCAGCGTTCATCCCAGCTGCAACGTGTTTGAGCAAGATATTTAACCACCGACCTGCTGGAGAGGCAACGCTCATGACTGTGTGAAATGGAAAGTGGAATAAAATTATAACAGACCAGACTCCGTGCTTTTTGTTTTGTTTTAAGATTAAATAAGCTGTGGGCAACTTCACACTTTGGCAGCCTTGAGTCATGAGATATTTAAGAGGTTGAAGGATTTTTTAGCAGAATGTAATGTGAAGTTGCCAGAGCCTTATTCTCCCTCTTTTAGCAGAGGTGCAAACGGTCACAGTATATATTGTTTTTTGGTACAGCGTTCTGATTTTTTCCCAAAGAGAGTAGAGGTTTATTGCCAGCCCCTGTTCAATTAAATGCTCATTTCAACACTCCCAAACAGCTATTATATCTTCCAGTTTCTACTTGCCTCTGAAGTGCTGCTCTTTGAAGATTTCACTCACACACAGCTGAATCCAATCACAACTGATGGGTACATGCTTGGGTACATTTCTTTTTCTTCTAGTAATTTAACTTTACACTCTAAGTAATATTATTTGTAAATATTTAAATCTTTGTCATATTTAAAGCTGATATTTTGAATCTGGAATCATGTGTTGTTGTAAAATACTGTATTTAAGTCACCATCATAACTAAATATTGTTTTGGGATGAAACTATTTACATGTCTTTGTACTCCAGCAGTTCTTAATAGCATGGAGAATTTGAATTATGTTCTACGATGTCCATTTTGCCTGCACTGCAAAAGATTAATTTTAACAGCTCATTTAGACACCTATACAGCTTTGAAAGAATCTGATTTTAGGGCTCCGAAATACACTAAATATTAGGATGAAGATTTATTGCAGTGTAAAAATGATTGTAGTGTTTGTGCTATATGGATGTAGAGACAAAATGAAACTTTTTTTTTATCATGCCACTATAAAATATTTAAAGTAGTTTTATCGATTAAAAGCCTTAGACTAATATGTTTGTGTCCCTGTTTCGTTAATGTTGTATATTATATGTTTTGACTGGCAGCGACAGCCTGTGAGGAAAAAGAATGTATTGTATGTTTTAGTCAAAATATATATAACACTTATTTATTTAGTTTATCATGTCTAACCCCAAAAAGCTAAATGCTGCATTGAGTGAAGTAAATTCAAATTTCCCCTGAAGAACAACCCATGCAAGAAATGTTTGACTACCAACTAACCAAACTCTGTAAAATTGTCACAGTATTTAAAGAATAGCAACATTTCACATTTTTATTTTGTCAGCAACAAGTTTTGCTGAACGCCAGCTACTACGACTACAAGTGATAGTTTGTTAAATGCTAAACTACTGTACAGAGATGTTTAGCATTTACGTAAAATGCTAAGCTATTGTAACAGTAGAACAAGATAAGTGATAAAGTCAGCTAACTGACTAAGTAATGTGCATTTTACAACTATGTTTAACTAAAGTTAGCTAACATTAGCCACTGTGCGCTACAGTCATAGTAGAGCAACAAAGGCTGTAGCAGCAAAACCCCTGAATGTACTGAATGTGTATTTTATTGCCTATATAATTCAACATTTCATTTGTAAGAGAAGCATAGTGTTATTTTTCCTCTCAGAAGCTTCAGTCTCACTTGCTCACTCACTAACTGTTCAGTTAGGTGCATTTTCTTCAAACTGTATCACCCTATAATTTGTATAGCCTACTTTATAATGTGTAGGCCTACTACAGTCCTTTCATTTTGTTTTTTTGCATAAAAGTAGTCAAATTTAGTCCAACAATTTGGTTCAGCCATAAAACACCCATTACGTTACATGTGTTAGTGTAGCATATAACTCCTCTGCATGCCTTTATTATCCCCCCAAATTTCCAGAAATATAAAACATGTAATACAATAATAACACATACAATTATCTTAAAATTTGTGACTGCTCCTTTAAAAAAACACTATTGTAAGTTAACTCTCTGGCAAGTGGAGGATGAGAAATGCACGTTATGTTGCTCATGTTTCAAATGACAAGCCCAGAGAAAAGTATCTCCACCCCTAAGCACGCACACACCTGTGGGTGGGAACTTGACCCTTCCCGTGGTCTCCTGTTTCTTCTTCTCCCTCCTCTTCAGCAGACTCTCTCCCTCCATCCGTGTCTACCACAATAAACAATATTGCCTCAGATGTAAAACAAAGCGATCGCCTTTCTGTCTTGCCCTTGTGACCGTCTGCCTGTAGAAGTGCTTTGGCACATGTCTGTCTGCATCATTAGCTGATTACAATGATAAATGGCTGAATGGTAATCACTGCCATCAGCCATAGAAAGCCTCAGCTACCTAAAACATATCAAATCTCTAACTATTTTATTAGAATGTGTGAACAACTGTGTCAAATCAAGACTGTGCAGTTAATATCCAATTTGGCTGCTCTACTGACAATGACTGGCAGAAATAGGATTTATTTCTAAGTAAGGCTACATGCCATTTTCAAATTGTGCTCGTTGCCAGAAAATTACCCTGCAGTGAAGTTTCAGGCAGTGAGTCTGAGGCTACAGTTGGTGAACGTCCATGTCTTTTTAGTGTTTGATGTTAATGAAAGTCATGAGCTTCTTCTCTTCTTCAAACTGCACAGTGAAGGTAAGTAAGAAAAAGAGAGTGGAGTGGAATTAACTTTGATCTTGATTGGCAGCCTGTTTCAATCCAGACAATCTGGGAGATTAGCTACATTTTCTACCCCGCTGATTTTCACTACCCTCACAAGAAAATGCTTAGGGCTTAAGTATTTAAAATGTGCAGACTGGTGCTTTTTGAAGGGGCAGCAGGGGCTTACAGTTAATTACTTTTGTTATTTTGTAAATTAACTCAACTCAATTACACTGGCTAAAAACATTACTTTTGGGGACCCTCCTTGGCTTTACCTTACCTTACCTAAATAGTTTCACATGTTGGATTGCAAACTTTAATATTTGTAAGATGACTCTGGCCAAAGGTTATAAAAGGTGAAGATTTATCCTGTGAGTGATCAGTCTACTTCAGACATAATTTAATATTTTCTCTTCCTCTGCAGCCCACTGTCTAATCCTTCTGTCTTTATATGTTATATGTCTTCAGTGTGCTGAAGCTTGTCATTTCCTACTTGCCCTTGATGAAAAACAAAATGAACTTCTCTGGTGTATTGGATTCCACAAAAAGGCCAACAAAACAGATGCAATTTCAAATGTTTTATTTTTTATCTCAGGAACAAAATATAAATCCGGCTCCAGCACCCCTTATATAATAAGCCATTGAAACTCTTCAAATATTTACAAAAGATAGAAAATAAAACAAATAAATATAACCTGCTGCTGCTCATTAAAGACTGCTGACACTTTAAACTGATGGTTTCTCTTTAAAGGAAACCTCAAAGAGAACACTCACCTTAAAAGAGAAATCAATGTTTCCATGGTCCTGGACAGTTCAGTAAAGATACTATTTTAAAATCTATTTAAGTGAGAAAATATAAGCCAGACTGTCAGCTGCTCCACTGGCAGTAAATAATAGACATGGTCAGAGACAGAAATCAGCTAAAATATTAGTGAAATACTGGCATGTTTGTTGTTATTGCTAAAGGAAATACAGCTTGATGGATGTGATTGGAAGTGAAGACGGTTTTTGAGTACAGTGATGAATCCAGTGGAGCAGCTTTGAACGTAGGAATTCTTGAGCTGCAAAAACGACGTTAACAAAAAGAAATTGATGTACGCTGACCCCTACTGGTTACTCATGGTGAGGACAGCCACAGACCTAATCCACTTTATAGGAAACTTGACATAAGAAATAAAATTAGCATTTAAACAAGAATTATACATTAAAAAGTTCCCAAAGATAATACAGCAATCTTACAGCTTGTCAGAGTTAAATTATATTCAGGATGTTAATATTTTATGAGTTTTTAGATGCTTCATTCGTTGTACAATCCGCATCACTTTGAGAGTTTAAGCAGAAAGAAACAGAAATCTTATTAAGAGTGCAAAAAGCAAACAATGGCATTATATGGCTTACTGATGTGAAAAGTGATGAATCTAGTGAAAGCAGGAGCAGCCTGTCATCTTGTGTCAGTTTTTTTCTTCTTCACAGCTTCCAATAATCCAGTCTTTAAACCACAATGCATAATCTCCATACCAGGTGAAGCAGCTGGAAACAGCACGGCGGTTCCAGAGCAGGCACTTCAGTACTAGCTGTTCTGCTAACAGTCTGACTGGGAGTCAGTTTCCGTGTCTTTTTATCGATTGGCTAGTTCATGTGTTCTGGCCGCTCCCAGGCCTCATGTCACAGGCACATGCTGCAGAAAAAGTCTCACAGCTCTTTTCAGTCCCATACAAACGACTCGTTGCCCACAGTAATAAACAAGTCATCCAGAGAGCACTGATCCTTTGAGGGGCCATCCAGGGGCTCCATTGAGGTCCACAGGTCCGTCTATTATGCATTCAAAATGTCAGTCACTTTGACTTGGTCAGACATGCTCAACTGTTACCTGAAACAGAAAGAAAAAAATAATGAAAGAGAATAATGACAACTAAATATCACAGTTTATCAAATGGAAATGCTGCTTGCATTATTTATCACCACATTGGCTCAAATACAGTTTGTTTTTCTTTTGAAAATTTTGTACGGGTTGTATTATTTTGAGGTCTACACAATTCAAAACAGAAGACATTTTTGAATGCATAGAGTACCAGGTCTAACACCGGCTTCTAGCCTTAATGTTTTTTTAGAGTTAGACTTAGGGCTGGGCAATTAATCGATAATAATCGTTATGTAATTATAATATAACAAATGTTCAATTTAATTCATTTGAATCAAAAAAATCAGCATCACTTCTTTCTATTAATATATTTATTTTGTTGAGGAAAAAATATTTTACATAATTTTATACATTATGCATTTTTGTTCAAATAATACTCTTCAAATAAATCTTCTACCTCTTGCCTTCGGTAAGAGATCCACTGTTTGGTAGCGAGTGTTTGTTGTTGTGACCAAAAAGCAGTTTAAAACATCAACCAACCATTTGGTTTCTTCACTCAGGATCAAAAATCAGCCTTTAAACTTGAAAGAAATAATAATTTGACATTTATCATGATAATTATCGACATTGAATAATATGACATTTTTTAATTGTGATAACATTTTTGGTCACTACGCCCAGTACTACTACTTGAACTGACACTACGGTCTATCAGAACTAGTTTTCAGTTGGCCAAACAAATGTAAGGTCAACCTAGGGTTCACTGTCTTGGTCTGATGAAGTCTATATATGAGCTTGCTGAATCCTACTTTGTGTGAAAATGTCCTAATTGAACTTAATAAATCGCATTTTTGGGAGTATCAATTCAGTGTGAGGATGCTCACTTGCCTTTGCACCTGAAATCAAGCTGGGATGAGCACACACTTCCTTGAAGCATTAACCTCGTCTTCTCATCATCAGAGCTGTCTTGTATTTGAGCCAATACAGTATTCTCAATGTTCAAGCCTGCTGCATTGACACCTACATTGCTTTAGATTACAATAACAGACTCACCCTCATCATCAGAGTCAAATCCAAAGAGGTTTGAACACTTCTGCAGCTGGACATGACTCTGCAGATCCTCAGCACTGTTGAATGTAGCAAAACAGTTGGCACATCTTTGTCTCTGCAGAACTGCGGTAACCTTCGCCTGCTGACGAGGGGGACTCGGCGACGAGTGGAAAGGCATCTCCTTCCTCCGTTTTGGCATGGTGATGTACTTCTCATCCAGGTACGCTGTAGGTGGCAGACGCATGTATGGCCTCTTCCCATACTCTGCAAGAGTTTCCTTACACACTGTCGATTTTACTTCCTCCTTTACCGGTTGTCCGTTTGTTACTACGGAGTATCCGGCGCCGCTAATTGTGCTTTGTGCCGTTTCCGCTGATGTGTTTCCCTCCCCGCCCGCGGAGCTCTCCACTAGCTTTGGTTGGACTTGAATTTTTGCAGGCTTCTTGGATGAGGATGGAACACCCTGATCTTTGCCTTTTTTCTTGACGGTCTTTGCGGCACCTTCTTTATGAACATCCTTGCGCTTCTTTTTTACTTTGTTGGGGTCTTTTTCTTTTTTCGTTACCTTCACCATGTTCTCTTCAGTGGCAGTGCGTGGAGAAGTCGTTTCATCTAAGCTGCCGGCTGTAGCAGCAGGGAGGGATGAACACGGGGTGTCTGGTGTTGCATCTGATGTTTCTTCGTTTCCTTCCACACCAGGAGAGCTCTCTGCTGGTTTAGCCTCAACCTGCTGGTCTACAGATTTGGACTTTGCTGCCTTTTTGAAAGCGGATGTCTTGCTTGCATCTTTGCATGGCTGACAGACCACTTTCTTGTCCCCCTTTTTATTAAGGTCTTTGTGCTTCTTATTTGACTTGCCTGAGTCTGAAGAAGCAGCATTGTTTTTCTTTTTCTTTCCTTCGTTATGTGGTTTCTTTAACTTTCCTTCTGTTGG
This sequence comes from Lepomis gibbosus, assembly GCA_029875015.1. Classification (NCBI taxonomy): domain Eukaryota; kingdom Metazoa; phylum Chordata; class Actinopteri; order Centrarchiformes; family Centrarchidae; genus Lepomis; species Lepomis gibbosus. Next base: position 12,519 of record JAPMOB010205915.1, on the reverse strand, counting down.
GACCTTGTGTGTTTTCTCTCCTGAAGTGGCAGGCGCAGAATTATCAGAGCCGTCTTGTGTTGAGTCTTTGTTTTCTGCTTTTGTGTTTTCCTTTGCCGTGGCCTCATGTGGGACAACAGATTTTGACGTGGCAGTCTTTTTCGAGGCAGACTGTGGTTCTTTGAGGGGACATTTTTTCTCGACAATCTCTGCGTTGGCTTTGCTATTTCTAAACTTGTGCTTTTTTGACTTGCTGGAGTCTGAAGATTCACTTTGACTACTGGTTTCTTTCGGAGCGGGGCGTTTTTTCGCTTCATGCAGTTTCTTCATTTTGTCAGTGGTTAACGTCCGTGTTTTGTCTGCTGAGGTGGTGGTGATTGACTGATTTAAACTGTTAGCTGTCAACATAGCTGTAGAGGTATTATGTGAGACCCCCTTCTGTTTAACATGATTCTTCTTAATCTGCTTGTTCACTGATTTCTTAGACTCTGATTCTTTAATAGATGTTCCCCTATTTTTGACTTCATCTTGGATCTGCTCACTCTTTTCATCTTCCTGCAAAGTGTTGCTTGTATTTGAGGTCTCTGCTGCTTTAGGAAGACTTGCAGGCTGACCATTGCTTTTGTGATCCTTCTGTGGAGTTTCATTGTTTTGACCTGCAGTAGTGTTTTCATCACGCAGAGGTTTCTTTGCTTTAGGAGGACGCCCTCTTCTTTTAGGACCTTTTGTGTTTACTTTGACATGCTTTTTCTTGAATTTATGCCTCACTTTGATATTGTGTTTCAACAATGACGATGAGATGACTTTGAGTGTTTTGGGAGCTGTCAGGGTTGTATTTGTTACTTTTCTTAATGTTTGCCTTAATCTCAGATTAGGGACAGTGGGCTGTGCAGAAGTGTCCTTGTTAGAAAGATTCTTCAAGACATGTGAATCCTTTTTGCTCTCACTGTTCTCTTTCAACTTGTGTTTTAACAGAGATGCTCTGACAGTGCTGAGAGGAGCGCTTACATGTTTTTCTGTTGACAAGTTATCTGCAGTTTGTCTTGACTTACGAGAAGCCTTTACACTCACAGTCTTATTTACAGTAGTGATTCTAATTTCATCTTTTGTCTTAAGATCAAGGTGTTTCTTTCCAGCCAGTGTGGTATTATGTTTATCACTTGTTGGTTCATCTGTGTTTTTGTCTGGTTTAGTGGGTTTGGAAGCAAAGTGTTCTCTTTCATGAAGGTTCAGTGCCCACAGACAAATAAATAGTTGAGAACAACCAGGGAGGCAGCACACTGCCTGCAGCGGACTGTGCCTCCTGGCGTGCCGTCTCATTTCCATCCCGGTTTTGAACCTTGCAGAACAACCCTGGTGAGGGCAAGGATGCCGGGGAGCGAGTCTGTGTCTTTCAACATGATGCTGAAAATGTTCGAAACTCCACAAAACCCTCATGCAAATACTACATCTGCTGTTCCCCACATGGAACGCCAATTCTAAAGGTTTGACGTCACCATAGTGATCTTCGAGAGCATGGTACAGGAATGCAACACGATTTTTTGACAGGTCTGTAAACCAGCCGCAACCATCCACAGGACAGCAAAGTTTCTCTTCTGGCTCCATGTTCTTCTCTTCAACAACTTTCCCACCGTGTTTTGTGGCCGACTTGATTTTAGCTTCAACCTCTGTGTCTACCAGAACTGATGTCGCAGAGGAATCCAACTCCATATCTTGGTTTTCTTGCAACCTGGGATTCTCAGCTCCACCACTCTTTCTCTCTTGAGAAACCTTCTGCTGTGTAAGTGGCTGCTTAGCTTCCGAATTTAAGGCGTCCTTTTTCGGTCTGTCAGGCATTTTCTTTTTGGCAATATGCCCATTAACCTTATGAACAGGAGCTTTACTACAAAGGTGCGTTGGTGTGTCCTCTTTCTTTTCTTGTAAAGATGAACCAACCACTGGCTTGTCATTGGATCTTAACTTTCTGGATCCTGATGGGGTTGAATCTGGAAGGCTTATTGATTTAGGACAGACGACATATTTCCTCTGCCTGCCGCTGCTACGGCGCCCTGAAGACACAGTTGTGGACTTAACTTTGGCAGAGGTCTTCGGTGTGGAGATATCTTTGGTCTCAGAGACCCCGTTTTGTTGGGCAGTGTTACCAGCTGACCCTTTGATCTTCTTTAGCTTCTCAATATGATTAGACAGGTGCATCATGGCCAAGAGGTCATCTTTGAACATTGTCCCACAGAACATGCACTCGTCTTTACGATAATGGAACATGGCGTGTGCTACCACCCGCCTTCCCTTAAACACCTTGTTGCAGAAGGTACAACAGTACTCCAACTTGGCTTCCTCTGATGTATCTATAGGTTCATCATTCTCAGATGTTTCTGGTGCACTATCCTGAGTTCCCACTTTCTTCCCAGGTTGCGGGTCAGCAACTGCAGAGGCCCCCAGTTCTGATACCGAGCAGCTGGAGGTAGTGCGTAATCTTGCGTTGTGAACAACTTTAGGTTTACTTCCTGGTGACGACTCCTTGGAGGTACTGTCCTCTGGAGCTGGTTGTTTGCGATTCTCTAGATCTCGAGCAAGTGTCTCAGGTGCAAGTTCAGTAACCATTTCTGTTACTAATGTCAGAGCAGATATGTCATTTATACCTTCCTGATCTGTAGGCAAATAAGTAACCTCTGTCTTACTTAGAGTGACCGTTGTTTCTCCAAGGCTTGTATTTTTCTCACACGCCACATGTCCTTTTGCTAGCCTGGATGAAACGTCTGTCACATCCACTTCGGAAATGCTGTTCCTTAAAGAGGGGAGCACCTCTGCAGTGTCTGCTTTTGCTTGGGCTTTGCCTGTTTGAGCCTGAGAGGAAAGTGACTTCACTTGTGCCGTGGGACCAGCAGCTCCACTGACTGATACGGTGGCCGTATTGGAGACTGGAGGGATTTCATCAGTAACTACTGCCTGATTGTTGTCTACAGGTGAAGTCTGAGAAACTGCAGCTGAAGTTTTAGAAGCATCTGTTACAGTTTGAGCTTTAGCAACTTTATCTAAACCTGCAGATTGAGTCACTTTAGGGGTTTGTGAGGCAATAGTAACCTTCATCTCAACAGCAGGCTCTTCACAGAGCTCTCTTGCTGAAGCTATGGTTTGGGCTTGCAGTGCCTTATTTAACATTGAGGCTTCTGACACTTCAGTTGCTGCTGATGTCTGTGACGTATTGATAGCTTTAATCTCGGCAGCAGGCTTTTCAGGGAGCTCTCTTGTTGAAGTGAGGGTTTGCGAGACTTTTCTCATGCTGTGAGCTTGAAGGACTTTTTCTATAATTGGGGATTCTGTCATTTCAGCTGTTGCTGATGTCTGAGAGGAAATCACACCTTTCATCTCTGCAGCGGGCTTTTCACAGAGCTCTCTCTGCGGATCTTTTGGAGGACTTCCTTGCACAGAGGAGCGTGTGATTGTTGATACTGAGCCTTGAATATTCAGCCCGTTACCTTTCCCTTTCTGCCGCCTAGCATAACAGTGCAACTGTTGTGCAAACATAACTGGGTCCCGCGCTCTAAGAATAACCTCTTTGCGATGCACAGTCTTCGCTGGTTGTGATGTGGCAGGCAGCTTCACTGTAGGTTTGTAAAAAAGCACTTGAGGGAACCCTCTCTGTCTGTTGCAAGTGTCCTCAATAAATGTCCCCATCAGTTCATTGTCTGGTAGGGAGAGCTCAAGAATTACTTGTGGAGGGGTGGCTGTTTTTTGACAGTCCAAAGAAAATCCTTTCTGGTTCTTCCTGTTCTCCCTTGCCATGAAATCAGAGTTTACTGAAGGTTTGTGTTTTGCACTGTTCTTGATCTGATCAGTTTCAGACCTCTTTCCGACAGAAGATCGATGGTGCTGTTGATGTTTCAACCCATGCCTTTTGATCTTCTGAGAAATGTTATTCCCGTCGAGAGTTCCTGAGTCTTCCAGAAGCCACTTGGGTGTTCTAATCCTCCGTTTTGGTGGGTTCTTCTCCGAGAGGCGTGTAGTGCGTCTTAGATCTCCATACCCAATGGCTACATTGTCCTGTAGCTTGTCTAGCTGCCAAAATGAACGCCTCAAAGGTTCAGACGATGAGTCCTTGCCTTTCTTCTTTACAGTGTTGTCACAATGTAGCCGTGTTTTGCCGGGGCCCACTTTAAATCTTTTGGATGCAGTGTCAGTATCCTCTTTTCGATGTCTGCCCTCTTTGTGGTGCCGCTTTTTAGCTGCTGCCTGAAGTCCCCCTTTACTTCCTTTCTGACATACTGAGGAGCTCGATCGAAGAGCAGGTTCTTTGGTGCAATAATTAAGGATCCATTTGTCCTCCATGATTTCTTCGAGGGCAGCGCTAACCACCTTCTCACTCATCAGCTTCAAACAGTTGGTCCGCAAAGCAATGAGGTTCCAAAACTCTGGGTCAAAATACAGGTCCTTCTTCAAGATCTGAGGAGACACAGAAAGAGCAAGCAACGATGTCATCGACCAATTCTGTATTGCTCACATGGACTGAGTGAGAATCGTAAACTATGCCTTTTCTCTGTCACGATTTGTTAAAAAAACAAAACAAAGATGCTCTACCTGCAGGGTTTCGAAGCGAATATGATTTCTGATGGGGCTGTACTCCACGTGGTACTCCTGATCAGGATGCATGTAGAGGAGATAGACCATCTTGTAGGCCTCAACAGTGCGTTCCAGGAAGAAAACAAGAAGAGCACACGCCCGGCAAACCTCCAGGTCATTGGGTAGCAGGCCAGCAATGGTTTTGTAGATTAGGGACTTGGTGACGACATCACAGGGAAGGCAAGACTCCAGGGCATTAGCGCAAAGCTCTACGCAGAACTGGATACCATCTTCACCCAGCTAGAGAGATTCAAACAAAGGACATGCTAAATATTCATAGCGATACACAGAGAAATGTACACATCTACTCATAATCTTATAAAAATACAATACAGATTGAATTTCGATCTCACTTCTTGCAGTATGGCTCTGATGAACGGGAAGATCGAGCTGACATTGGTTGCAGACAGCATCAGCTGACGACTCTCCTCAAGAAGAGCTTGCTTGGATGTATTCAACCGACTATGAAGTTTACTCCATATAAAGACAAGATCGCTGCAAAGAAAAGAGTTAAACATGAATTTGAATGCTTCCTTAAACGGGGTGCAATTAAATGTATAACATGGCTGTCACGATTTTAGTAGAAATTATGAACCTCATAAGGTCTTAGTTGGTGTTCACTGACTTCTCATTACATTAGCATCACATGTATGTTTCCTTACCACAAATGGTACATGTCTCCCCTGTGGAGCTGCTCGGAGAGGAAGGCTCTGCTAAGGGCTAGTAGCAACTCATCCTTTTCCTCACACTCCAAACTACAGATGATGTGAACTGCATCTTTACCATTAAGGTCCGCCACCTGCAAATAGAAAAATGGAAGCATCAGTTTAGCCAAACAAATTGTTCTCTATGATACAATTTTGGGTTAGTTATGTGGTAAACTAAGCAACAGGTAAAACAGACTGAAGCAAAAATGCCATTTAACCAAAAGACTTGCTAGTCTTCAGCATACAACAGACCACCCACCTCTTTGTGTAGGCTGTCATGCTGTGAAGTTTTGGAAAGCCACGTGAGGTAGACCTGGAGGAAGAACAAGTGTTGTCCTGCTGTGGGATGCCAAGCACAACACTTAGCCAGGGCCATAGCCTCACTGACCCGCTCACAGGATAAGAGGTAGTGCACCCGAAGCTCAAAGAACACCGGCAGCTCAGAACTGATGCACCCATCCACTGAGGAATAGTCAAGCATGGTTTTAGTTTATTTTACCAAAACAAAGTTAAGTCACAGAGTCGTGGCTAAGACTCGCCTTTACGGGAGCTTTCAGGAAAAGTGTGAGATGAACTTCAATAAGCTATTAATATAAACGAAATCTGAGGCAATAACTAATTTTGTGTAGTCAGTAGCTAGAGAGGAAATGATGTCAGTGGTGCGTATACTCCCCACATTACCTACCTTCACTCTGAGGTAAACTGGACTCACTGAGGATTGCCTGTAAGGCTGGGCTGGCCCAAGGCCCGTTGCCCTGAACCAAACGCTCCACCTGAAGTAAATGAACATTCTGATGCCTCGCGAGGGCCAAAGCACATTCCTGAAAGATCATGGGGACAGAAACGGTGTCTTAAAGTGCTAGTATTTCAATGAATATATCAAGAGCTCCATCATCCTGTAGTGGAGTAATGTTCTGAACGATTTTAAACAAAGAGGTACAGCACTCAATAAACACCCTAAAACTTGTGCTTCTAGTTAGTTATTTTACAAACATCTATACATCATTCTGTTAGGACAATAACTGGCACTTCAGTCTCACTTGGAATGTAACAGCAAACTGTTTCAGGGGCTCCTGATGGAAGTCCTTCTGGTCAAAGAACAGCAGCAACTCAAAAACACTCCTGTAAATAGATCAAAATAGTTAATAATAATAATACATTTTATTTATATAGTGCTTTCAAAAAAAGGTACTCAAAAGTACTTTCCATGGTAAAAAAAGACAACATACACAAGGAGACAATAAAGCATCAGCATAAAAAACACACAACTAACGATAACTATCAAAAAGTGAAGCAAAACACGACAGAAACAAAAAGAAAACAGGTTAGGCTCTAAAAACCTACAAACCTACTTCATAACTATAATCTGAGTTTTCACAGAAATTCAATTATTTGCATGGATGTGAAGATACTGACTGTGATGAAAGAAGCAGAGGAATGCACTTAATTGGAAAATGGAGGGAAACCCGGGGATGGAATGATGTAGGGTCACCAGCTGGCAGTATGCCAGGGTCACTGGCTCACAAATTTAGTTGCGTGAGCCAAGAAACACAATCAAATTTATTTTCATAAAAGCTGTAACCAACTTTCCAAATATAGAAGACTACTTATGTACTTTTCAACAGCACATTGTGCAAGGTCAATTCCCTTAGGGGCAATAAAGGGTTTCATTCATTCATTGGGCTTAAATTTAAGCATTTCAATTCAACAACAAATTTTAATAATGGCCCATGTCACAGTCCTACTGCCAACTATCTTGTGGTTATCACTGATGTCCTGGTAAGCGATACTGGCGAAATCAAACAACATGACAAATTCAAATTGCATGTAACTAACTAACAAACTGTCACTACAGCTGCAAAGCTAACATGCAGTGAAGACAAAACGGTCCCAGAGCCAGCACAGCAGTTCTTGGGAGGAAAACTCACAACTCTCCTGCTACTATAGCTAACATCACAACACCACCACGTGTTGGTGAACTTGAAAGTAAGCTGAATGTCCTTGGGCAAGTCATTTAACATTATCAGACACACAATCATGTCTGGAATGGTTAAAGTAGTGTTGTGTGGCAGGATGTGGGCCACTTTGTTTCCCTTTTACAGACCCAGGGCTGTGTACAAACACCGGATTTATTTTCAGTGCACACACAGAACAAACAGAATTTGACAAAAAGACTACAATGGCAGTGTTTCCCACAGAATGACAGTGTAACTGTCAGATTTGCGCAGCAGTGTTCCATGAGGGAGAGGGAGAGAGAGCGAGAGTGGTACGAGTGAGTGAGAGAGGGACAAGCGAGAGGAAGTGCCACGCGAATGTGCTACGACGCTCTGCAATCAAATACGATTTTAAATAGGCTTAGTAAAAAAAACAAACTGTGGCGGTCAGCGTTGATATTTGGCAGGCCGACACAAATAAATGAACGTACGGGAAACACTGAATGGATTAGAATCACTTACCCCACCTTTAACTAACTTTAGCTAGCAAGAATGATGAGTAAGACAGGTAAGAAAACATACTACAGTTTACTGTGATATTATAAAACTATTAAAGTGAACTATACTACTAGCTCTCATAGATGTCACAAGGCTGGCACGAAGATGACCCAAGAGCAAGAGGCAGCTGTATGTGGCCTCTAGCATGCACAGTTGCCACAGTAAGTGTGGTTCGCAAAACATGATATTGCCTTAACACAAATCTCAACATTGCTCTGTAACTTGGTGTTAGTGGCTTTGTTCTGAACATTAAAAGTGAAGATATTCAGAGATGATAGAAGGAGGAGTTGAGATATGAAAGCCCAGGGTGTTAACTATCATAACTATCCCTTACAATTCGGTGAGATGTCTTTAGTGGTGTGTGTACAAGTCACACAATCTGGCACCGCAAGTTTATGAGACAATACTTTCTGTGACTGAAAACCACATGACTACAAGAGCACTACTGCCATCCTATTTAAAATACTATTTGGCAAACACAAGTAGAAAAATAACCTCTTTGGAAACAGTTCTAAATCACAGTACTTAAGCGTCATTGCTTTCATTAGATTTGTATGTTATTGTTTGTTTTAAAGCAGTGTGTAAAATATGTGGCAATTATTTAGGTCTGCAAAAGACTGAAAGCAACCTCTCTATGGACATCTGTGCACTTACAAGGCCAGACTACTGAGTGTGTGGTGCACATGATCACAGTTTGATGTGAAGAAGGTGGAGGCTCGGGCGAAGTAACAGAGAGCCGTCTCAAGGATCCTGAGCTGAGGCAGCGGCACCTGCCAGCGAGAGGCATGCTCCTCCACCAGCTGCACGGAGAAAAATCAAAACAAAGATGAGTCAAAATTGCAAAAGTCGCAAATTACATCATTTAGCATGTTTAACTCAATCTAACATTTTGTGTGGTGACATTGCGTCTGCAGCTTCACCCGTAGACACACCTTTACTGCAGTGAACACTAATAAAGTATGTAAGTCAGGGACCCGCCTGCAACCAAAATGTGGCAGTGCTGCTTTACACAATGTTACAGTCAACCTGTCAAACAAAACACAACTAAAACACAACCTGCCTATATTGCCCTCTAATGGCGATACAAGACTGGATCACTCTGTGCACCACTGGAATCCCGTGAATGTTAACTGTCAACAATGATGTTTGTCAGCCTTTCTCCAATCACAGCTTCAGTTTGGCAGCTTATTTGATGCAAAATCAAACCTTGAATTGAATGTGAAAATGGCAGGCTTACAGCACAGTAGCAAAACTAGAATTCACATCTTGGACTTGTCAACAGGAAACAGTAGACTAGACTTTTACCAACTGACCTTTGTTTATGACTCTTCTGTTATCATAGTAGTTTTACGAGCAATCCCCAACAAGTGACATATAAATGCACTTTTAATGATGATGTACTGACAGGCTTTATTCATCTTTAGTTATAACATTATAAAATATGCAGGGTATGAGGACATCTTCTGATACCAGAAATAACATTATGTGTTACTGCAACATCTACATGTCATGTTGCTGTTGGGGAGTGAAACAGGTCATTAAGCCATATTTGAAGTTGGATGTTATGGCAAATGCTAATGGCAGGACAACCTTACATTTGAGATTAGCTAACGTCAGTTCGCTAATCAGTTCGTTATAAGTTCCTTATAACTTAAAGGATTACCAACCGCGCTGTAAACGGGCAAAAAAGTTGTCCACTCGGTTAGGTACACCTTTAACGTACTAACTAGGCTAACTTGGAGACAAATCTTGGCTAGCTGGGAAGCTGGTTGAAGCGATTAGCCGAGCTAGCTTGCTAGCTGTAACAGTGAACAATCATTGTCAAAATATGACTGATTTACTGAGTCGGACGCTTGGATAGCGTCACCTGAATTTGAGCCCGTGTTATCAGACATACCATAAATAAGGCGTTACGGTAATATATTTGCTTTTAAAGCAACTACGACTCGTTAGCTAGATGCTAACAAGCCTACCTGCTAATGCTAGCAGTGTAACGGCCAGTTCTGGGGGAGGGGAGTCAGCTAAAATATACGCTCATATCTTCGACAACAAGCTTGTCACCAACTTCAGCTACGGCTTCTTACCTTGCAAAAGTCCGAGCAGAACGGTTTACTATCGGCTCGCAATTCATCACTTGAGTAGTGGTACAACAAACTCTGTAGTTGTTTTTCAAGCCCCTCTAACTCGTACACACTGCCCTCCTCCGCCATACTGCCTGTCTAGCCCTGCTCGTAGCATCTACCACACAGCAGCTACATCGCCACGGTCAACGACTTGCATTGACAGTGCTGATTGGATACTGGCAACGTGAAGCGTCCTGTTCCTTTTTCAACCCAGAGTGCACCGGAGAGGAGCTGCTCAGGGCGGAGCCTGAGCTCTGTCATTAAATGAGAGCGTCTCTAATGAAGCCCCGCCGACACGGCATTAAGTGTAGTCCATTACATGCGCCACAACCCACATGGCAGACACAAACACAGCGCGTTAATGACTGTTAATATTTGCGTTCACGTAACATTGTAAACACTTGGAAAAATGACTAATGGAGCTGTTAAAACACTCGTGTTAAAAAACGCTGCAATACATTCATATGAAATAACTCGACTACTAGTAAACTACTATTAAAGCGTTGACTCACATTCTAATTATAATTATAAAAGATTACCAAAAAGTATCACATTTTCAGGCTGTGTTTAGGTACACCATGTAAATGTGGACATTTTGCAGTCTGATCCTCTGATTTACCCTGAATAATCTACAATGGATTAAGGCAGAGGTTCCCAACCTTTTTTGAACAGTGACTCCTTAAAATGTCTGCTTGTGATCACATAAATGTGAATGAGTTATGAGCAGTTCAACCAAACAGTACTTTGTTCAGATTATTTCATGAAAGAATAGAGGCCTAAAGAAAGGATGAAAGGGGTGAAATTAGAGAAGTTTAAAATTACAAATTTTTTGAGTAACAAAGGAAGCCTCAAAATAAATAAGTTTTATGTTTAGAAATATTACTAACATAAAAATCTGAACCTAAACATGTCCATTTATTTATATTTTTTAAGCCTACCTCATTGGTGTTATTGTGTATGTTGGTAACTGTCAATTTTATTTAAATTTTATCTAAATCACTGCTAGTGCAACACTGGAATTTCCTTTTGAGGATGAATAAAGTACCTAGTATCTATTTTATATTTAAAACATACTTACTAGTACGTGGGACAATTTTACAATTTCTTTCTAAACCTAATTTGCTGCAGGTCAATTTTTTTTCTTGGACAGCCAACACTGTATCTCCTTGGAGAGCTGGAGGTAAAATAGGGACTACTTAAACAGTTACAGACTTCTTTTAAAAAGTTTATTTAATCATACACATTCATTAAAGAAAAATTATGAAATAAAAAATGTTCTCTCAGACACAACTAAGATTAAATAGTCAGGACAACTTCAGTTACAACACAAGCACCTTGTTACAAGAGGAGAGGGAAAGAACACCACAATTGTTTTAAGAAATCTGATTAAGCTCCACTTGTATTTCTTCTGAGTACACAAATGAAAAAGCAGCACTGGAAAGAATACGCGTATATACAGCAACTCTCTACATGCCTAACCTTGAAAAATGATTGATGAATGCGGCTTTACTATGCTATGTCTTCTTTCTGATGATTGATTGATGCACAAAGGTCACAGTGAAACAATCAAATAAAACAGCAACAGGGGCCTCTATTCAAGACTGATTAAAAACAAATAGCTTTCTACAAGTTATAAACTTAGAAAAGATTTGTTTTAAAGCACTATAATCAAATACTATAATTATTAAGCGCAAACCGTATCACAATTTGACCGAGTGGCAAAAAGATATTTAGCCTTTTACAATGAAGTTCAAACGTTTAAAAATAAGTTTTTTTTTTAAAAGTGGAAGCGCTACCCTAAATCAAATCTTCACAAATTTGTTTTTAATCTTTGAGACTCTCCTACTAAACCTGTCATTGCGTTTTATGTCACTGTGAAGAAATGTATGTGTGCTGTGTGCTTTAGTTCAGCTCGTCGGTGGACTCTGACATGGATCGCTCTCTCCTTTCCCGGACTGTGACGAAGTTGAGCAGGTCAACAGCCGTCACCACCCCGAAAACCATCTGCTTCAAACTTGCAGTGCCGTCCGTCAAGTCTGGTGGAAGAACAGCATGGAAGAGAAAGAGAGAGATCAAGGTGATGAAAACATGAGATGTGTTGTACAGACTACCCTGCTTGAGAAGTCTACATGATTATATGTTGCTTTTATAAAATGAAAGCTTAAGTTGTGCCACTAATGCAGGATTAAAAGTTAATATATGAAGATTCTTTTATGTAATTAAATGCTTTAAATTATCCTGATGTTATGAGCATTGGAATAAAACCGATCCTGGTCAAAAGTTGTTGCTTGTATGTAGGTAGGGCAGCTCTCTGCGACTGACTCTATAATAGGACTATGAGGGGACAAACTTCATGAGCCTACAGCCTTCAGGCAGCTTATGCAATTTGAACTTAAAAATGCCATCAAATTCTGTAAAAAGTAAAAAGAAAATGAGCAGCAATATTTGTTTTGGCCACTTGGGGGCAGTGGAACCAGCTGTAAACCAAAACTTATATCTCCCTACCATTTGTCAGGGGTCCCCAAACTTTTTTCTCTGGGGGCCACATTATCGTTCCTGACTATGATGGGGGGGCCGGGTCAGCTATATAACATAGAATTG